>ML787918.1:255739-281874 GCA_009831015.1 Picea engelmannii | reverse complement strand
TTGTTTGGAACCATTGAACAACTTGATCGGAAGATACAAATCAATTGATAAGATGGTTCATCTTATACCTTCGAAGTGCTCATTTTACACATGCCTCCGCACTATCATGTTCTTCTTTCCCATAACCAATCTCGAAGAAATTTCAACAATGTTTAATGTTTGATTTCTTATTAAGATGACACAACCAATAAACTGATTGTAAAGATTTGAATTGACCTACACATACATCTGACCATATCCAATGTTGATTGCATTCAAACCCACGAGTTTTCATGGAATCATATTATTTATCAAAACAATGTTGTACACAATGAGTATCATGTGCATGATCATCACTTATATAAAAGTGATATTTTGTAATGGCATGTCAATTCACATTAGTTCTTTATATGTTATCAACACTATGTTGAGCATATTTATATAGAATGTGGACAAGTATAGATACTTGATCGGAATGATAATATCCACTTTGTATTTCATTTTGTGCAGCGAATGGATAATTCTCTGCAAAATCGCCTACGGACAAAAACGTCCTAGGTGGAAAAAATTCATGAGATTGTTTAAATTGTAGGTCTTTCCATCAAGTTCTATATGAATGTTTGGTGTATTTATAAATTCAGTTTTCAAACTTCTTCAAAAAATCTATCACATAGATCTTATCTTCTTGCAAATCAATCCTTTTGAAAATAACATTTGAATAATTTGAAGCAGTAATATTGATATATTCATATATCTTCCAATTCATTGTTATATTGGACAAGGATTGATCATTCATATCAATATGATACTTGGATTGAAATAAAGCTATATTTCCACAGTGATCACATTTCTTTCAACCAACACATTATTTTTTATAAAATAATTCATCACCTTCTATTTCACATAGAATTTGGGATATAAAGGCATGGATTGTGGAAGGAGGAGGTGAACTTTCCCAAAATGTTTTACCAAAATAAATAAATGTTTCATAATATAACTCAAATTCCACATGAGAATGACAACAACAAGTGTCACAAATAGTGATGAGTTTAACATACGATGGTTGCTATAGTGGGAAAACCCCCCTATGGACTACACTAGGGTTCAATCATGTAGGCAAAGCTAACCGTCTAAAGTCTCATACTTTTAAAAACTATCCCGACAACACACCACATTCATGCATAAAATACAAAGTATAAGGATCCGATAGTCTTACCTTAAACTCCACGTTCGATGTCGATCCTTCTGCGTTCAGTCGCTTATCGACTCCAAATATCGTCCCAAGGCTGACCTGCATTCACCAAAAGAAAAACAAGAAACTATGAACACACATTCTATATACGAATTATTCGATTATATGTCATAACAAAATGTAAATCAAACATGAATATTGAACACATCATATGGCGGGACAGAAAAAGTACTCTTTATATTAATCTCACAAAGTTACTTACAAAATGAGATCAGTGACTGCTCCTCGAACTTGGTCTTGGGATCCTCTTCACCAAGCTCCAACTAATTCCACGTATCCTTCTTCTCTCACACTTCTCTCTAGAGAATGGGCATAGGCTTATGGATGAGGAAAAAGGCAAGAATAGGGAATTCTGGCTCAAAACTCACAATGTGGCTGCAAATTCTTAGGGCAAGGGGGGAAAGTGAAATGGGTAGAGTTTCATTGTTGCTATGTTTCTCCTTGGAATGAGACCCCAACACCTCATTTTATATGAAAAAAGGATGGTTATTCAGTTGGGTGACGGGCTATAGGTGGTGAATTGGTTGGGAAACCACCCAATAGCCCGTAATCTCAATGAATCCCTTGCAACTTTTTATTTTTTGCAAATTTTGTCAGCATACGTGGGGTGTAATGGTGTAGCTAGCATACGTACACAGGTAGTAGTGGTGCATATAGTGTACATATGTGGGTAGTAGTGGTGCAGGGCGCATACATCTTCAAAAGTAGTGTTTTTAAGAAGAGTTGTTCAGTGTTGGCTTGGAAAAAATAGTAAGTAAGATGGCCTGATGCCAGATATGCATGTATGGTGCAATTTAGGTTTATAAAAAATCCCCCCTAATGTGTGAGGTCAGAATAGCATCTAATGGCTGAAATACATTACAAATATTTACCAACGTATGAAGGGAGTGAGCCCAGGACCAGAGTTCGGGAAGTGCCATCTGCAAAATAACAAATGTCTCACCGAGGCGGGCATACCCACACTTGGGATGAAATAAATCATGTATTCCAATCAAATACACTGCATATCCATGTCATATAACTATATAAAGTGTAGCTGCAAGTAATACACAGTGGATCTACATCTAAAAATCAAAGATATACATGTATAGTATCCACCTTCAAGAAGCCTACTACGCCTGATGGTTGGAGATGAGGTCTTTAGAGATCGAGCAACAACTTCAAGATATTCAAAACTCAGGTAGGAGTGTAATGTGAGTGTAAAAATTCACTACCCAGAGGTCTTTGATGGCTCGTTGGGGAACAAACAAGAGGATCTCGGTGATCATGCAAAGAAATTCATTGATTTTGAACAAGGACCTGATTGGACTTTAGGAATGGTCGAGCATGAGTTCAAGAGACAAACTGTAGAAAGGATGACCCAAGTAGGGTAAAAATTCCCTTGGACAATAGTACAAATGATGATCAGACTCAGGCAACATGACATTGACATAAGTTCACGATGCAGGAGGCAACGCAAACTCTCCATGTGTTTGGAAGGATAACCAAATGGAGGAGGACACAACTCTATGTTATGAGAACATCTTCCTAAGTTCATATTAAATCCCAAAGCTTGGTGAACAAACAAAAGGATGTGATTTGTCTAAGGGTGACTTATTGTGCTTCCATAAAAAGAAAATACTTTTCCCATCCTCTTTTTGGGGTATATTTGATTTTTTTGTCTTTTTAAATATTTTGAAGAGATTGAAAAGGAATAAAAGAATTCTATGTTACAAAGGAGGAACGAGTGTCTCAAGCATACTAGTTCCAAGCACAAGGAACACACTAATTTTCATAGAAAAGAGACATGTGCAGGAAAAGGACACTAGGGAAAATTCGTCCATGGGTCAAGGTGTCAGATCGTAGAGGGAAAGTTCTACAAGGCTTGCGTATAAGGCATGCTTCAAAGGTTCAGTTGAGAGAAAAATGGAGTCGATATTAGGCCAAAATGCAGGAATTCAAATGCGATTAGCAAGACATGATGAAACCCCCTTCAATGTATTTTTTACGAGCCCAGAGAAGGTAAGCTTGGTGGTTTTTCATTTTTAGAGAGTCTAAAAAAGTAAAAAAGAAGACTCCACTAGGGTACCTTTTTCGAAGATAGTCTAGTCGGATCGAAAAGGGGATAAACTAGCACCAAAAAGACGTCTATTCAAAACCATTTTAACGAGTGTGATAAAGACAAGATCACTCGGCAATCTTTTCAATTTTAAGGAGTCTGAAAATAACTTAACTATGGACTTGTTGTATTTTTCTAGAGATAGTCTCCTTAGCCCAAAAAAGTAAAATTTACTTAGGAGAACTCTCCCGGCAAGATGAATCTCCCGAGGTGTACCTTTTTCCTCCTTAATATACAGGTTGGAAAAAGGGGTAAAATCATGCCAGTATATGTTTTTGTAAACCAATTAACGAGTTTGAAAGAACAAGGTCACTAGAAAATCTTTTCACTTTTAAGGAGTTTGAAAAGAGCTTAACTATGGACTCTGTAAAGGATGTTCTTTTGGACCAGTTTAATGAGTGTGAAGAAACAAGCTCACTCGAAAATCTTTTCAATTTTAGGGAGTCTAAAAAGAGCTTAACTATGGACTCCGTAAAGGATGTTCTTCTAAACTAGTTTAATGAGTGTGAAGAAACAAGCTCACTCGGTAATCTTTTCAATTTTAGGGAGTCTGAAAAGAGCTTAACTATGGACTCTATGGGGGTTCCTTTTTCATAAATGTAGTCCCTCAGGCCCGAAAAAGGGTTAAACTTATACCTGAGAATAATCTTCTAGCAAACCGAAGCTCCTAGAATATACCCTTTCCGTACAATTGACCATCCGGACTGAAAAAGGGGTAAACTACCAGCGAACAGACGTGCCTTCAAATTTGAGATTGACGAGCATGAAGGGAAACAAGATCGATCGACATTTTTTTCATGTTTAGAGGGTCTGAAAAGGGCCTAAAAGAAGACCCATTTTTGGGGAATCCCAAGGGTGAGGCCAAGAGTGATGACATATCAAACATGTGAAAGCTCAAACTCATAATCAGGACAAGACTAAAAGGACTCCTGAGCCTAAATTCATTAACGACGGCATGGAAACCAAAATGAAACCTGGATCTACCTAGGGAATCCATGTGAAGGTAGGCTTTACCACTAAATTATGAAAATTCTAGAGAAACAATGACGATTTCGTGTTGCAATTCAGTGGGATCAATCCTATGGAAAAGAGAAAAAGACAACGAGGTGAAACAAGTGGAGGTGGAATCCTAACTTAAATGCACAAAGTTGGAAAAAATGACTTTTCACCAAAGGACCATAAAAGTGTCCCATCTCCCAAAAATTTCTCCAAACCAAAAGTAGAGTGTATCGTAACATCTAATGAAAAACTCAAGAAGCATGCTACATGATTTTCAAGCCAAAAGAAATGACAAAAAGGGTCAAAAAATGACAAAAGGGACAAAAAATTCTATAAATAGAAGTTGGCATCTCATTATCACCATTGCAAATTTGGGTCATTTTGCGACGGCTCTTTCGACGCTATTGCAATGTTATGTCGTGGATATTGCGATGAATCATGAGTCGAACCAAACGTCGCTTCAGGTGACGTGGCCCGTGTGACGAACCTGGATTTTCGTCGCAAGTGCGACGATAATAGGGAAGTTGTCACAATTGTGACAAAAAAGAAATACCATCGCCAGAACGACTAAGTAAATAAATCATTGAAAGAGCGACCGACTAGGGAAATTGTTGCAAGAGCGACCATAAAGAGAGCTAGACACACCCTTGACAATATTGGCAATGCAATGGAAAAGTTTGTGATGAAATCCATCATCACAATGGCGACAGACCTGGAATTATATTGCAACGAAGTTGCAATACAATTTTCGTAAATTTGTATAGAAAGTTCATCTCTAATGGAAAATTTTGTTATGTAGGGTTCGTCACAATTGCGACAAAGTTGCAATACAATTTTCATGATTTGTATAGAAAGTTCATCGCTAATAGAAAATTTTGTTATGAAGGGTTCGTTGCAATTGCGACGACAGTGAGACGAAGTTGCAATACAACTTTCGTAGTTTGTATAGCAAGTTCATCGCATTATTTGTACATGTTGTCGCAATTGTGACGACAATAATTTATTATATATATATATATATATATTGAGAAAAAAAAATTAAAATTTGATTTTTGAACCAATTATAGAAGGTGCTATAATTGGCTCAAAAATGTCATAGGGACTACCCCCTTGGCTTCGCTAGGAGTTCACCTATATAGAGGAGTTGAGGATCAGGTGAGAACACCTTGACTCGAGACTTTCCCCCAAGGACATACCAAGTGGATTGAAGGTTTCTTCCACGTTAACCCAGGTGTGTATTAGGACGGCAACAGGCACATTTCTCATAAAGTCACATTTGTTTTAGATGAAAGTTTTTTTTTGTGATGCATTGTAATGAACTCATTTTCACCTTCATTCCTAATCACCTTCATTGCTTCTACAAACTTGCATTCTAGATTTTTTCGATCTCTAATCAAGTTCATGAATATGGTATTTCATCTATGTGTATAATTTGTCAAGTTCATTCCCATGGTACTATTTTTCTTTGTGCAACATCATGCATCTAGTATTGAATTTTTCTCAAGCATCTCTAATATGGATAGCCTTTTCTTAACTGACTCACAATGTCTTTTCCTCAAATGTTGAAAAATCTTTTACAATAAATTTTAGAAAATTTAAGAAAGAACCAAAGGTATTAAAACCCTATAACTTCTAATATGTTTCCCCTTGATTTCCTTTTAACCATGGCCCCACGTACACTTTCATAGGTTTCTCAACATAAAATTTCTCAAACTATGAGTGTTCTTTCCTTAATACCACTATTGGTAAATTAAAGATACACAATTACAACATGAAAAAATGATATGAGGAGAATATATCATGTATTGATGGAGTCATTGATATGATATGATTAGATCCTCTTATTTGTAAATATGGTAGTTGTTCTGATATTTTGTAATGGCATGTCAATTCACATTGGTGCTTTATATGTTATCAACACTATGTTGAGCATGTGTATATAGAATGTGGAAAAGTATAAATACTTGATCAAAATGATAATATCCACTTTGTATTTCATTTTGTGCAGCGAATGTATAATTCTCTGCAAAATCACCTACTGAAAAAAACGTCCTAGGTGGAAAAAATTCATGAGATTGTTTGAATTGTAGGTCTTGCCATCAAGCTCTATGTGAATGCTTGGTGTATTTATAAATTTAGTTTTCAAACTTCTTCAAAAAATCTATCACAGAGATCTTATCTTCTTGCAAATCAATCCTTTTGAAAATAACATTTGAAGAATTTGAAGCAGTAATATTGATATATTCATATATCTTCCAATTCATTGTTATATTGGACAAGGATTGATCATTCATATCAATATGATACTTGGATTGAAATAAATATATATTTCCACAGTGATCACATTTCTTTCAACCAACACATTATTTTTTATAAAATAATTCATCACCTTCTCTTTCACATAGAATTTGGGATATAAAGGCATGGATTGTGGAAGGAGGAGATGAACTTTCAAAAATTGTTTTACCAAAATCAATAAAAGGTTCATAATATAACTCAAATTCCACATGAGAATGACAACAATAAGTGTCACAAATAGTGATGGGTTTAAGATACCATAGTTGTTATAGTGGGAAAACCCCCCTATGGACTACACTAGGGTTCAATGGTGCAGGCAGAGCTAACCGTCTAGAGTATCCTACTTTTAACAATATCCTAACAACACCCCACATTCATGCATAAAATACAAAGTATAAGGATCCGATAGTCTTACCTTAAACTCCACGTTGAGTGTCGATCCTTGTGCATTTGGTCGCTTCTCGACTGCAAATCTTGTCCCAAGGCTGACCTGCATTCACCAAAAGACAAACAAGAAACTATGAACATGCATTCTATATATGAATTAGTGGGTTATATGTCATTACAAAATGGAAATCAAACATTAAGATTGAACACGTTATATGGCGGGACGAAAAAAGTACTTCTTTATATTAATCTCACAAAGTTACTTACAAAATGAGATCGACGACTGCTCCTCCAACCTAGTCTTGGGCTCCTCTTCACCAAGATCCAACTGCTTCCACATATCTTTCTTCTCTCACACTTCTCTCTAGATAATGGGCATAGGCTTATGGATGAGGAAAAAGGCAAGAATAGGGAATTCTAGATTAAAACTCACAATGTGGCTGTAAATTATTGTGTCAAGGGGGGGAAAGTGAAATGGGCAGAGTTTGACTATCGCTATGTTTCTCCTTGGAATGAGACCCCAACACCTCCTTTTATATGACAAAAGGATGGTTATTCGGTTGGGTGACGGGCTATAGGTGGTGAATTGGTTGGGAAACCACCTAATAGCCCGTAATCTCAACAAATCCCTTGCAACTTTTTATTTTTTGCAACTTTTGTGGGCATACACAGAGTGTAATGGTGCATATATCGCACGTACGCAAGTAGTAGTGGTGCATCTAGAGTACATACATGATCATTAGTGGTGCAGGGCACCTACATCTTCAAAAGTAATGTTTTTAAGAAGAGTTGTTCAATGTTGACTTGGCAAAAATAGTAAGTAAGATGGCATGATGTCAGATATGCATGTATGGTGAAATTTAGGTTTATAACAGATGCCCCCTAATGTGTGAGGCTAGAAGATCTTATAATGGCCGAAATAGATTACAAATATTTACCAACGAACAAAGCGAGTGAGCCCAGGACTAGAGTTTGGGAGGTGTCATCTGCAAAATAACAAATGTCTCACCGAGGTGGGCATACCCATGCTCAGGATGAAATAAATCACGGCTTCCAATCAAATACACTTCAAATCCATGTCATATAACTATATAAAGTGTAGTCACGAGAAATACACAGTGGATATACATCTCAAAATCAAATATATACATGTATAGTATCCATCTTCAAGAAGCCAACGATGCCTGATGGATAGAGATGATGTCTTTAGAGCTCAAGAAACAAATTCAAGATATTCAAAACTCAGGTAGGAGTGTAATGTGAGTGTACAACTTCACTACCCAGAGGTCTTCGACGGCTCGTCGGGGAACAAACAAGAGGATCTTGGTGATTAGGCAAACAAATTCATTGATTTCGGACAAGGACCTGATTGGACTTTAAGGATGGTCGGGAATGAGGTCAAAAGACAAACTGAATAAAGGATGACTCAAGTAGCGTAAAACTTCCCTTGGACAATAGTACGACTGATGATTAGACTCAAGCAGCATGACATTGACATAAGCTCACGATGCAAGAGGCAACGCAAACTCTCCATGTGTTTGGAAGTATAACCAAATGGAGGAGGACACAAATCTATGTTATGAGAACAACTTCCTAAGGTCACATTAAATCCCAAAGCTTGATGAACAAACAAAAGGATCTGCTTTGTCCAAGGGCGACTCATGGTGTTGCCATAAAAAGAAAATACTTTTTTCCATCCTCTTTTTGGGGTATATTTGATTTTTTTGTCTTTTAAATATTTTGAAGAGCTTGAAAAAGAATAAAAGAATGCTACGTTACAAAGGAGGAACAAGTGTCGCAAGCATACTAGTTCCAAGCGCAAGGAACACACTAATGTTCATAGAAAGGAGACATGTGCAGGAAAAGGACACTTGGGAAAATTCCTCCATGGGTCAAGGTTTCAGATTGCAAAGGCAAAGTGCTACAAGGCTTGCGTATAAGGCATGCTTCAAAGGTTCAGTTCAGAGCAACATGGAGCCGACATTAGGCCAAAATTCAGGAATGAAAATGCGATTAGCAAGACACGATGAAACCCCCTTCAATGTATTTTTTATGAGCCTAGAGAAGGTAAGCTTGGTGGTTTTTCATTTTTAGAGAGTATGAAAAAGTAAAAAACAAGACTCCATTGGTGTACCTTTTTCGAAAATAGTCTAGTCGACTCGAAAAAGGGATAAACTAGCACCAAAAAGATGTCTATTCAAAACCATTTTAACGATTGTGACAAAGACAATATCACTTGGCAATCTTTTCAATTTTAAGGAGTCGAAAAAGAGCTTAACTATGGACTTGTTGTGTTTTTCTAGATTTAGTCTCCTTAGCCCAAAAAAGTAAAATTTACTTAGGAGAACTCTCCCAGCGAGATGAATCTTCTGAGGTGTACCTTTTTCCTCCTTAATCTATAGGTCGGAAAAAGGGATAAACTCATGCCAGTAGATGTTTTTCTGAACCAATTAACGAGTGTGAAAGAACAAGGTCACTCGGCAATCTTTTCACTTTTAAGGATTCTGAAAAGAGATTAACTATGGACTCCGTAAAGGATGTTCTTCTAGACCAGTTTAATGAGTCTGAAGAAACAAGCTCACTCGACAGCCTTTTCAATTTTAGGGAGTCTGAAAAGAGCTTAACTATGGACTTCGTAAATGATGTTCTTATGGACCAGTTTAACGAGTGTGAAGAAACAAGCTCACTCGACAATCTTTTCAATTTTAGGGAGTCTAAAAAGAGCTTAATTATGGACTCTGTGGGGGTTCCTTTTTCATAAATTTAGTCCCTCGAGACTGAAAAAGGGTTAAACGTATACCTGAGAATACTCTTCTAGCGAACCGAAGCTCCTAGAGTATACCTTTGTTCGTACAATTGACCATCCGGACCGAAAAAGGGGTAAACTATCGGTGGACAGATGTGGCTTCAAATTTGAGTTTGGCGAGTGTGAAGGGAAATAAGATCGCTCAGCAATCATTTCATGTTTAGAGGGTCTGAAAAGGGCTTAAAAGAAGACCCATTTTTTGGGAGTCCCGAGGGTGAGGCCAAGAGTGATGACATATTAGACATGTGAAGGCTCAAACGCGTAATCAAGACAAGACTAAAAGGACTCCCGAGCCTAAAGTCATTAGCAATGGCATGGACACCAAAATGAAACTAGGATCTACCTAGGGCATCCATGTGAAGGTAGGCTATACCACTAAATTACAAAACTTCTAGAGCAACAATGACGGTTCTGTGTCGCAATTAGGTGGGATCAAACCTATGGAAAAGAAAAAAATACAACAAGGTGCAACAAGTGGAGGTGGAATCCTAACTTAAATGCACAAAGTTGGAAAAAACAAATTTTAACCAAAGGACCTTAAAAGTGCCCCATCTCCCAAAAAGTTCTCCAAACCAAAAGTAATGTGTATCGTAACATCCAATGAAAAACTCAAGAACCACGTTACATGATTTTCAAGCCAAAAAAAATGAAAAAAAGGGTCAAAAGATGACAAAAGGGGCCAAAAAAGTCTATAAATAGAAGTTGGCAGCTCATTACCACCATTACAAATTGAGAATACACCAAAAATCCAAAAACACTCCTTTGTTAAAGAATTTGATTCTGGTAGCTTCAGTGGATGAAACAAACTTCCTCTTGGACCAAGTAAGTACAAACTAGCTCCTCTTGCATTTCCATACTTTCCTTTTGCATTAGTTTTAATTTTTTGGGGGGTGTGCACCTTTAAAAAAGGTCATCCCTACGTGTATGCGGGTTGTCCTAAAACAGCTCGTGTATGCCCATGGGAAGAAAACAATCTATCTGCATGCATATGTGACTGTATCCACTACAACCTGCATACACCCTCAAAGATATGAAAAATTTAAAAATGCAATACTTAACTCTCCTTTGAACTTGTCATTTTCCATAATGTACATCCATTGGAGAGATAGGGAGCACGAGGAAATTGATATACTGTTCGATGAGGAGCCTACAATTATTTCCGCATTGAGACAATGAGGTTTGTGGAAGTTCTTCTGGTGTCGATTCATGAGGGCACAATCCAGGCTATTGAATGTCTTGGCAGACTATTGGCATCCTGATGTTGAGGCGTTTATGCTTGAGGGGCAGTCATTGACTCCAACGACTGAAGATATCTACTTTCTGACTGGCCTCTCGAGGAGAGGTGAACCAGTCAACTTGTGTTCTTCTCCCCCGGGGCCTCACAACATTGCAGAGTTGATTGAGCTACATTGTGAGGCTGGCACTAAGAAGGTCAGTTCTCAGGTGATTATTAACAATATTACCAACCTATCACTAAAAGTGATAGTTTTACTCATTGGGAGGATCACTAGATCTATGGATTTACATCAGGCCTCCTGAATGCACATGCATTGTGCAATGTAGTGCTTGAATGCACGAATATTCGACTGGATCACGACCATGCTAGATTGCATGAAGAGACAACTCACCGAGTGTCATGGGCGGGACAACAAAAACTTTGGATTTGGGACCATTTTGTGTTCATTCTTCTTCGAGAGGGTACCCGGTCTCAATCCACGAGAGACAATGTGAGGGCATGTGGCCTCCCTCCTGGCAGTGTGTAGATGGCCATTGTTGTTTCCGCGACAGGGGGGTGAAGGACCATAGACACCTTCGATGATGCATTTTTTGACTGGTGGGAACGACAAATTCCGGCAATAGAGGACTACCCCTACATCGAGATCAACTTTTCTAGGGATTCAGACATGCCCATACCTTCTGGAGAAGAGCGAGGAGAGATAGGTATGTTTTTTTTTAATGTTATTTAATTTTTCATTTCTTTTTATATATATCATTCTTATGGGAATCATAGTATCTAAAAAATATGTATTTGTTTATGTACAGATGTGGGGCCAGTGCGTCTAGCAGACTTCTTGAGGACCAAGCAGCGTCCTCAACCAAAGGTAGTACCAACCGCAGCTGCCAAACCAACAGCAGCGGCAAGGGGACCTCAAGCCAGAGAGGCTGAGAGAGTTTTGAGATAGGTGGATCGGAACCTCACCATGCTCACTCGCACAGTCCTTATAGAAGAGATAGAGGATCTCCCACCATTGATGAAATCTCACGTAGTTAGGGTGCCACAGACCTAGGTCCAAATCTTTTGGCGTTTGGCAAACGTTGTGGTTCACTATGGTAGGGCCAACAGGCCCCTCCCTTAGCTTAGGATGGACCACTTACGTGCCGAGGGAAATTTGTGTATATTTTTGAGAGCATAAGCCATGTGATGTGTACTGGATATGTATTTTTGAGGTACTTGCGCCCACCTATGTACTCTGATAATTTTGATATATATATATGCATATTTACATATTTTATGTCTTATGGGTTACATTTATTTACAAATGTATTTACATGTGTATGTGTGTGTTTTTTCCTACATGTGTGCAATATGCCAATCTAATACTTGATTAGCTAGAGTATCTGTCATTTGATTCAATCTCCTAGGAACATGGATATACATAATGTAATCAAAACAACGTTCTAAGAGATGTACCCTAAGGAATTGTCAATGTAGAATAGGATCATAAATGTGGTAAACCCCATTTAACTGGGACACAACCAATTGTGCATCTAAGTAGACCCAGATGTAAGAAATATTGTGAAACAAGGCATCACGAAGAAACTCTATTATTGCACTATATTCGGCGACATTGTTTGTGGCGTCACCTAAATAGATACCTCTAGAAGATAGCAATTGGCCTTAAGCTGTGAAGATCACCCAAGCTGTGGAAGAAATCCTCTGAGTGTGTTGGCTAGCATCGTCCGCGAACCCAAAAAACACCTCTAATTCACTTGACATCTTCCATAGTGAAAAATATAACATAAAAAACGACACGTCCATACAACAAAAAGACAAAAACAAAATTGTATAAGAACTATACATATATACAAGAAGTCACCCAAGGCGACCTACCTATGAGTAATACTTCTTGAGATAGATCTCATTTCTAGGCTCCGCTAAAGTGTTCCCTTCAAAATCAACCAAATTATAAGTGCCCTTCTTTAATACTTCCTTCACGATGAACGGTTTGAACCACATGGGTTTGAACTTGCCTGCCCCCAGGGGATCCTTATCTTGGTCATAGACCAGGACAATGTTTCGAAGAAAATCCAAGGATGAACGGACCGATCATACTAACACTTGACTCTTTGCTTGTGAGCCCCATTGGCCAAGGCTGCATCATGTCATTTCTCATCGAGTTTCTCAAGATATAATAAGCATTTCTCAAGCGGTGAAGTGTCTAGCAAAAACCATACTGCCAACTTAAGAGATGGGATCTAGCTTTCTATAGGAAAGACTTCTTCCAACCTGTAAACGATTTGAAAAGGTGAGAAACTAGTGGCAGTCTTTACAAATGTTTAGTAGGCCCACAATGTCGATTACAACATCAAATGCCAATTTGACTTGGTAGAATTGATCGTTTTCTATAGAATGGTCTTAAGAGACTTATTCATAGCTTCCACCTGACTATTCGCTTGTGGGTAGTAAGGTGATGAATGATCTTGCCTCAATCCAAGATTTGATGCTAACTCAGACATCATTTTATTCTAAAAGTGACTGCCATGGTCAATGACAATCTCCTTCAGGATGTCGAACCTTGCTATTATCTGGTTAAACAAAAAGAGAGTTTTTGTTTCGCCATCATCTTTGAATGTTGGCATATCTTCAACCCACTTTGTAAAGTAGTCTATTGCTACAGTGATATAACTATACCCCCTAGATGAAGGGGGGTGTCATGTAGTATAATCAATCCCCCACTTGGTGAACGGGCCAACAATAATGATGGGAAACATGGGAGCAGGGTGTGCCCTCATATTCTGAGAGAAGATCTGACATGGGTGGCACTTCTTGACCGATGCAATATACACCATGACGATACAAAGTGTCTTCGAGTATGAGATAGTTTTTTTCCTGGTGGCGTATACGTCAATGCTCATCATGAGAAGAAGAGGTGGGGCACTTCAAAGTCTAGATATAGACTAGTATATCTCCATACCAGGGGTTCGAATATGAAATCAGAAAAATATCTCCTTTAATTGGTGATTCTTTGGGCATAACATCACCTGACTCGACGGAAAGCCCCGAGATAAGTTCTACGAAGACCAACGACTTTTTAGATTTTGAAGACACAAAATCCAAGTCAAATTACTAGAGGATAACAATCCATATACTGATCTTTCTGCCGATTACACGTTGTGTCAACACGTATTGGAACGGATTCACAATGACAATGACGGTCGTCTTGCAAAACAAGATATAGTGACAAAACCGTTGGACATCATGTACTGCTGCCAACGCAATTTTCTCAACGTGGGAGTAATTGATTTTTGGTCCAACCAGGCCTCATCTCAAGTAATAAATGACATGTTCTTCAAGCAAATCATCCTCCTCGACCAAGACCATATCGATGGTTGACTTTTCCGCAACCAAATACAATAAGAAATCTTTATTATAATTGGGTGGCCGAAGTAGAGGGGCAGATGTGAGGGCGTGTTTCAATGCTTCGAAAGAGCACTAAGAGGATTCATCCCAATAGAAAGGAACTCCCTTCTTCAATAAAAACATAAACCCTTTGGTGATCTCAGCATAGTTTGCAATAAAACGCCAAAGAAAATTATCTTTTCCCTGTAAACTCTGAAGCTGAGGGACTGTGCATGGGGGAGACAATTGAAATATCGCCTCAAACTTTAGAGGATTGACCATGATCCATGTTGTCGAAACTATAAAACCTAAAAGACAACCCGACGTCACACAAAAATTGCATTTGTTTGGATTCAAGAGAATCTGATAGTAGTGACATCGCTCAAAGATAAGTCGAAGGTGCATAGGATGATCAGCTCTCTTACGAGATCGTGATGCTAAATCATCGAGATAAGCCTAGACTATGTGTTTGAGATCATGGAAATAAAAAGACATGGCCCGCTAAAAGGTGGCTCCAGAATTTTTGAGGCCAAAAGGGATCTTCTGATAAGAAAATGTACCCCGTGGACAGATAAAAGTTGTTTTATGCTAGTCTTCGGGCTTAATCTGTATCTGATTGTATCCCAAAAAACCATCCATGAAAAAGAAGACCTCACAACCTGTGCATTCATCGAAAATATGGTCAATGAATGGGGTGGGGATATTACCCTTTGGACAGGCCTTGTTCAAATCATGGAATTCCATACATACACAAATCGTTCCCTTACTTTTGTTGTTCAGAACAATATTTGACACCCATTGAGTAAATTGAATGGGGTAGATGAAACCAGCTTTGAGTAGTTTCTCTACTTCAACCTTAATAGTTGTTTCTTTTCGAGGATTAACCAGACGAAGATTCTGCTAGAATGGATTGGCGTTAGGGTAATTTGTTATTTCATGTTCAATGATTCTTGGATCTATGCCTGGAATTTCCTCGTAAGACCAGGCAAAAATGTCGTGAAATTCTTTAAATGAATCTGTATAGGTTTGAATCTCCTCGGGGGAGAAGTCTGCTCCGACGAAGACATTCTCCACAATGCCATGGGTTTTGGATATGTCAATAGGCATTGTTTTAGTGATGGTTTCCATATTACCCTTGGCATAAACTGTGTGCATATCTAGAGGATTAATAGGACAAGACCTATCTCCAGTCATAGTCAACATGAATTCACCCACCTCTATTCTTTCTAACTCTGTGAGGAAATAAAATCTATGATGGAGATCATCCCAGGGTCTGTCCAGACCAGCCAATGCCTCTAAAATCACCTCGTTAGAGGGAAAGACTAAGTCTAAAGAATCGATAGTGGCAAGGGAACCTTGAGCCTAGGCAGGCTCAAGAACTAGATCTAACTCCTATGCGGGAGTCGGATCGGGGTCGGTCGAATCTTGCTGGACTATAGAGTACACAAATTATACCACAGACAAAGGCATGGACATGCCATGATTCCCTATCCCTTCCATCATGGCTGATGGGGAAGGAAGAATCCACTAGATCATTAAAGTAAGTCATGTGGAACGACGACACTGAAAATATTTCAGCCTTAGGCTAGTCGGGGACAGCTGATATCATATTGACATCGTCATAAGGAGGAGGGTAATTGAAAGTACCCATGAGATGTGGGCACAAACCAACCCCCACATTGACGACGTCGAGTTGTGGGTTATCAATCATTGGGACCATGGATGCCCCCGATTAAGGGTTAGGCTTGGAGAAGGAAAATTGATCAATGGTCACGATTCGGCCCTCGTGTGGAAACAAAAAGACCCAAAAAACCTATGGCAACCACTACATGCATGGCATATGTCCAACTCCTTGCTAACAGGAGGTTGTAGTCGAGAGGTGCATCGACCACTTCAACTTCGACGCACACGGTCTTCCCTCCTAACTACACAAGGGAAGAAGGGATGATTCCATGTGGTCTCAAAGAATGATCATCGAAATCCATAAGAAGAGTAGGTGAAGGAGACAAAACGGGTTGGCCAATGACCTTCCAACATGCCAACAACATCACGCATGTCGAGGCACCCTCATCAACCACCGTACGAAAAATATTTTGGGTAAAAGATTTTGTGGGGTGAGCCACTACTATCTGAAACGTGACGTGGTATGGGAGATGAGGCTTCAAATCAGTTTTATCAAGCGTGATAGTTCCCAGATTACATGTCTCAGCGGATCCTAAGGTAGATAGCAGAGCCTTTCTCTACAAAGGGTAGATATGGAAGACCTTCAAAGAAGACATTGCACAAGGTTTTTGTGACAAATCCTCCACCACAAAGTAGTCCTGGGCAACCCTCATGTTTGGATTATGAGGAGCCTTCTTGAATGCCCCTTTTGGGATGTGTTTCATTATTTCTCCCATCGTTCTCTCGATGTGGAGAGGAACAGACGGGTTCTCAACTTCTTTACCCTTTTCATAAGTACTTGGCATTCCTTAATCGTGTTCCCTAGTAGCTATGTGAGCTTCACCTTTCAACATATAGATATTCGAGGTTGAGGGATTACTAGATGACGAAGTGGGTCCCTGACTGCCCCCATCCGCGTTCGCAGAGGCTTGAGTTAAATTTTTCCCATGAGGAAATGAGTTCATTAACACTGAATATTGTTGTTGAACCAATAAATTTTGGGCCTCTGCGAGTCTAGGGCACAGGTAATTTGGGTGGTCTTATGTGCAAAGGTTACATAGATACTTCGACTTCTTTCTCTCTGTGTTACCCCTGCCATCATTATTGGTGGGTTTCTTATCCCCCTTACCCTTCTTTCATTGTTTCTTCTTCCCGTCGGTCTATTGGTTGGCCTTTGGGTTCATCGATTGCACACTGTGTACATCCAATGTCTGAGTAGGGGGAGAAACCGAACTAGAGGTTTGGTTGGCCACTGTCTATTGTATCGACAATTGTTGCAATTGATTTGATAGTTGATCAGTGGGATTTGCTTGTTCTGAACCAACGATGCCATCGGCATATGGTCCAGACTTCTATCTGGTCTTGTCAAGTATAGACCTCGGTGCATCTAGAAAAACTTTGTAAAGTAAACCAGACTTAGAGTAAATCATCTCTAATTGTTGAGCTCTCATTATCGCTTCTTCTTTTGAAAAGACCCCCGACGTTGCTACATCTTTGGATAACTGAGGGACTAAAGACTTGATGAACCACTCCAACAGGAAATTCGATGGGATTGGTACCTTTATCAAACTCTTCCAACGTCTCCATTCTCGGATGTGATCATAGATTTGGTTCACCTCTTTCTGCTCAAAGTTGGCCAGCAATTCGGTGTTAGCATCGTATCTCACAAGTAATTGAAAATGGTTTAAGAAAACCATTGTCAGTTAACCAAAATTAGAGTATCTTGAGTAGTCGAGCTCGATGTACCATTTCTCATCACTCCCGATGAGAGTGTGTTGAAACAGACGCAACTGTATGGAGTCATCTTTCAATGAGTTGGATGATCACCATAGGTAAAAGGTGGTCACATGATCACCTGGATCTTCATTAGTATTTCCTTCGAACTTTGGAATGTCCAAGGGCAACTTGGTCGGCATAGCAGGCCAACGTGGATCGTGACAGATTGGGTCATTCAATAATCTTGACAAGTCTGGCAAATGAAAAGTTGCCAGAAATGGTAGCTTAGGTTGTTGAATATGTACAGGAGGATAGGGGCCTATGTTTTGGCTAGCACCAGGTTGTCAGGAAAAGTTAGGTTGTTGGCCTTGATTCTAGTAAAATCCATGGCCTAGTATAGAATTCATATACTTTGCTTGTTGAGACGTCATCGAATGACTCCCATAATAGGACGTTGAGGGCTGAGAAAGGATTACTCTCGACGTTGTGTTCCAAAGGTTCTGGAAAGGGTTTCCCCCTGCGATCTGATGGGCATAGTTATTGAGACTTGCCCGAGGTTCCATTGACCATGGAAGGGGTTTCCCCCAGTCAGCATCCCTGACGAGGGAGTTGATCCCTGCCATGGATTCCAAGGTCCTTGAGAAGTGTGTGCCCTCTATGCAGGAATAGTACCCTGCACAGGATTTTGTGATCCAAAACCAGGGTTTCCCCTAATCGAGATGACAGCTGACGAGAATTTGTTGTTACTAAATGCGTTGAACAAAGAGAACAACAAAGAACCCCCTAGTGTGGTACTGGAAGAAGGTCCTTGACTACCTAATCCAAACAAGTTGTAGTTCATGTTCATCCAGGTGGGCTGTTGAGGAGCACTGCCAAGCGAGGGGGACGACAAAGGTATATGAGGATCGTTGCAAAGGAAATCATTATAGGGGGCTGAGGTGCCCCCCATGGACCCTTGAAAAGGAGCTTTTGAGCTCCCTGCCCCTAGACCCATGGTATGTAGGGTGGAGTAGGTGAGGACCGAGTTCATGTCAAAGTTGGGCAGTTCATATGAAAAAATAGGACATGTCGCACTCTGTGTGAACGGTGCAGTGATCCCCACCATAGACGGAATCAGACCACTCTCTGAGGTAGAGGTGGTCAAGACCATAGTGGCCTAGACCTGCGAAGGTGAGTTAGGATGTGGAACACCCCTAGTTGTGGAAATTGTAGAGGGAGTATGAGGACTCCTTGACAAAGTAGCAGCATTTGCTTCCATCGTTGCTTACAGGACTATTTTGCACTCGTGATGCATTACCCTTCGAGGGGAAATTTGTACCATAAGTGGTGCCAAAAATTCAGTGATCGGAGGGTTATACGGACTGAGAGCTTCTGCTCTAAGGTTAGAAATGGTCAGTTCCTATAGAAACAAATGTTCTCCTCTCGTAGATGGCACAAGTACAATATCCTGTGGCTCGATCGCCTCAAAAGACCCTTGTCAGTCTAGTCTTCGCCTTCGGGGTGGCGGTGGTGGCTCCAAGTTAAACGGTGGTAGGCCCAAAAGCCTTCACACCTGGCAGAGCTCTTGATCTTCCATTGTGTGAGAATATCAACGACACACTAAGGATTTTCTAAATTTGAATACCAAACACACACTAGAAAAATTTCCTATGAGATATCGCAAGTAAACCACTATAACTAGTTGTAAGAACAATTACACCAGCCAACACTAGAGAAACTTACCAATGCAAGTGAAACTCGAACATGAAATCACCCTCTGGGTATACTCTACAAAGTGTGGCCTGATGTCTGTCCTAGGTACTGTAGTATACCCTCGTAGTCACCTTTGTAAGTCCCTAAAATAAAGGCAACTAGGTTATTAGCTCGTGAACAACTATCAGGCGGGTACAGTCAACATTCATGTGGACCACAATCAGCAGGGTATCAAGCTCGAAACCTATCGAGGGTATCGAAAGAAATTTTTCCGGAAGATGACTGAGGACCTCGAACGGATTTGAGACCCATGAAGCTCCGTGGAAAATGAGATCAATGGAATCCCAAGATAAGTCCTCTATATGTGTCCCCCACTATGCTTGGTCCAATTTTGGAGGGGTTATCTCCGCTACCTTTCCACACGCGACCTCATTTTTATCCCCTATGTTAGAGGGGGGTCCCGGATAATTTCCACGTTACTGGACTTCTACACTCCCTAGCACAGACTCATATGTTTTTTTTATAGCCTTGAAGAGTTTCCTCTCCAACCTAAATCAAGGCTCTAGCATAGTCTAGTTTATGGACCCTACAAACATGAAGTCTGATTAATTTTAATTAAGCATTAATTTTAAGTGGTTTATATTAATTCAAAGGAACGGAAATGAAACTAGTGGTGTTTGTAAAGAGACGAAAGAGAAGAACAAATGCTGGAAACAAAATTACTTCTTTTTCAACAAACAAAGATTTGCAAATTGAAAACTCTTTAACCAACTTTTCTAACTAAATTTTATTTCTAAGATATTTTAAAAGAAAAACTTAAAACTAAATTTCGCTCGACTACGAGCTATTTAAATTCCTAAGCATTCATTAAAGAATTTAAGAAAGCACTCTTCTTCCTGACAAGTAAAGACAACTAACCTAACTACTTAACCAAACAAGAAAATGAAATCTTTTTTTTATTTTATGCTTCAAAATATGAAAATTGAAAATGAATTCTTTTCTTTTCTTCTAAAGCAAGTAAAAAAGAAAAGTGCAGACAAGGAAAGACCAAAGAAACTAAATTCTAGTCTATTGTGGATCGCAGGGAGTCACTGAAAGAACCACAAAGGCTAAACACAAAAGACTCACAGACTCGTCAAAAACCCTTTCAATGAAAATAGAAGCAATCTTGAAAGATAAAGAAACTGAAGTCAAACCTAGGCTTAAAGACTGTAACTAGAGAGACCAATACTACATCAAGAAACCCCTGAGAAGTCAGACTTCAATCAAGGAAGAGAATGACTACCTCTTTAAAAAAAAAAAATCCTAACACAGGCACGCTACAGACACTTAAGAAGTCTGCATATGTACATGGGTTTGTCCAAAGGTAGGGCATGTATGTACGCTTGCAGACCCACTCCAAGCCGCGCACACCTTTGTAACTTCTCAAAAAAAAATAAAACTAACAGTCATGATGACAAGGCAGGGAGTACTGTTATGGCAGACTAGAATCCCTTAAAGACTCGGCAACTTACAAAGAACTCAAAGAGGTAATTAAACCAATTAAAACACCCAAAAATATCCCCTAAAAACCCTAGAGGCTCCCTAGTATGGTCTACAATTCTGCTATAGTGGGAAAACCCTCCTATGGACTATACTAGGGTGTAACCGTACAAAAAGAGATAACTATCTAAAGACTCCTACTTTTAACAACTATCCTGACAACACCCCACATTCATGCATAAAATACAAAGTATAAGGATTCGGTAGTCTTACCTTAAACTCTGCGTCCGGTGTCGATCATTTTACGTTCGGTCGCTTCTCAACTGCAAATCTCCTCCCAAGGCTGACCTGCATTCACCAAAATACAAACAAGAAACTATGAACATGCATTATGAATTAGTGGGTTAGATGTCATAACAAAATGTAAATCAAACATGAATATTGAACACATCATATGGTGAGATGGAAAAATTACTTATTTATATTAATCTCACAAAGTTAATTACAAAATGAGATCGGTCACTACTCCTCGAACTCGGTCCTGGGATCCTCTTCACCAAGCTCCAACTTCTTCCACGTATCCTTATTCTCTCACACTTCTCTCTAGAGAATGGGCATAGGCTTATGGATGAGGAAAAAGGCAAGAATAGGGAATTATGGCTCAAAACTCACAATGTGGTTGCAAATTCTTGGGGCAAGGGGGGAAAGTGAAATGGGCAGAGTTTCATTGTTTCTATGTTTCTCCTTGGAATGAGACCCCAACACCTCCTTTTATATGACAAAAGGATGGTTATTCGGTTGGGTGATGGGCTATAGGTGGTGAATTGGTTGGGAAACCATCCAATAGCCCATAATCTCAACGAATCCCTCACAAATGTTTATTTTTTGCAAATTTTGTGGGAATACGTGGCTGTAATGGTGCATCTAGCATACGTGCATGGGTAGTAGTGGTGCATCTAGCCTACATACGTGGGCAGTAGTGGTGCAGAGTGTGTACATCTTCAAAAGTAGTGTTTTTAAGAAGAGTTGTTCAGTGTTGGGTTGGAAAAAATAGTAAGTAAGATGGCATGATTCCAGATATGCATGTATGGTGCAATTTAGGTTTATAAGAATGGTTTTTGTTGCACAAATGTATTGATGGGCATTTTAACTTGACTATTCTTTTCTTTGAACTTATTTAACAATTCTATTTGTGTCATTACCAATATATGTTTTGAATTCTCTTCATATTGAATTCATGTTATTCTTTGATGCAACACAACCCTTACATTTGTTGAAACATGATAATTTTCCAACCAATATTCATGGGCCTTAGTTTTATCATTTTCTGCAAGTCTATCTTTGTAAGGTTTTCTACAAATAATTGTCCAACAATTAAGTTCATCATTTGCATCTATTCGCAATCGTAATTTCGTATGTTTATACAATGTTTTTCTTGAAGTTCTCGACACTTTTTCCATATGTTAGGTCAAACGGTCTTTTACATTGCTAGATGAAAATATTGTCGTTTGTATTACTCTACGTGCAACACTAACATCTTATTTTCTAGACTTTCCAAAATATTTTAATGCATCTATTATATTTTCCTAGACACTTTGTTTCACCTTTCTATCTTTTGTCATTTTGTTAATATCCAATAATGATGTAACTTCTTTTAACTTTTTCGACCTTATCAGACCTCTCAAAATTTGAGCTTGTGTTGTTGCTAATTCATTTTTGAAAATTTTATTATAAATTGTTTCAATACGATATTGTATAACATGGTTAGTTTTTGTCCCAAAATTTGTCAATATCAACATTTTCTAACATTTCATCATCAATGTTGATATCACTTGCATAAATTTCAATATAATTTAAAAATAGGAATTAAATCTATTAAATTTAAAAATACTTGAAATTAACATAGATTCAATTTTCTAAGTTGTAAATATAAAAAAATTCAATAAATGTTGTATGAAATATATACAAAATTAAATTAGATTTATTAAAAACTAAACGAGCAATCATAAATTAATTAAAATCTACAAGTGTTGAAATCTCATAATATATGTGTATGTGTGTGATTGGACTTCTAATTCATTTTTGGCTTCAATGACTTCATCATTGTTATGAGAAAAAACTATTTTTGTTTTTTGCAAAATATAAATTCCAACTTACAATCAATTATATTAGACAATATTTTTTTGAATTCTAAACATTATCTATAATATGTAAGAATATCTGGTTCGATTTCTTCTTGTTGAACATCAATATGCAAATCTCTAATTACATTATCATCACTTGTTCATTCAACATTTGCACATTATTGTTTCTTTCTTCTATAATATTCTTTTGACTATTCTATGCGATGAGTATCATCCCGATTGTGATCATATTTTCTCTTCTTCTCCCTTTTGTTTCCCATGGTTATTCAATCTATAAAATTAAAATAAAAATAAAAAAACATATCTTAAATAACTTTAAAAAAAATGTTCAATAAACCATGTTGCTTTAAAAGAAAATTTGGATAAAAAATTAATGTTAAACAGAAATTTAAAAAAAAAAAAAATTTAAACAAATTGCTTAAGAAAAACTTCCTTATGACAAAACGTATTCTAAAAAATTAGACTTTGAAGGGAATTGTTTAAGAAAACATACTTTCAAAAAAAATCTCTTTGATATAGGAAGAAATCACTTATGAAAACCTCCACTTACAACAAAATTGTTTAAGAAAAACTTCAATTTAGAAAAGGTTGTTGAAAAACTGAAAAATAGCAAAATTGTTGCTCCAAAAACTGAAAAAATAGCAAAAATGTTTCCCAAGAAAGCCAACATAGTGAAAATGCAAAGTGAGTATATGCACAAATGTGATAATATGATTTTCTCCCAAAGAATTTATGTGTATGTGTCGAAATGTCGCGTTATGTTATGTGTCGAAATGTCGCGTTAGGTTGATGAATGTTTATGTTTTTCACTTTACATCCGAACTAATGATTTTTAGCGAAAAGTTAGTTTTTCTGTTAAAACTAACTTTTGGTTGAAAAATACTAACTTTCGGTTGAACTATTAGTTCGGACGAAAACATGTAACTATGGCACTTTTTAGAAAAGTATGTGTTCACTTTAGCGTACTCCAACTTTAGTGATGCAAGAGCATAGGCTCAAAGGGTGAAGGTCACTTGTGACTTCACAAAATCAAGTGGAATCTTCTAGAAGAGACCTAGAGTCTCTCATGTAATCTTTTGTTTTAATGAAAAATCTGAATAATTGGAGAAGGGTTTGATCCTTTCCAAGCGTAATAGATAGATTAGGTTTGTTGAGTATTTCTAGCAGTCAGGTAATTGAGTCATAGGATAGATGCAGAATTCGAATTTGGTTTGTATCCCTGAATTGTGGATCTGAAACCGATTCTTTTATTTTATTTAAGCATTGTTAGTTTCATTTGATAGGGGGCTTTTGAGAACAGTTCATAAAATCTTTTTGATATCTCTCATAGCTTGGCAGCTCGTTGGCTTGGAAGAATTGGTAGCAGGAGGGCTCGAAACTGTTACGTTTCTTGGAGCAGAACAGATATTTGGTTGTGGCAAACCTTCTCTGTACAAAAAAAAAAAAAAAACAATTCATTGTATTCCAAGTTTTGGTAGGATGGAATAAAGGATAGAAATATTTAGTGTGTTTATTTACTATGTTAAATCGAGAATTGAAAAAATTTGATGCGATACTCTTCCTGTTTGAGGAAATCTCAAATTATATGTTTTAAATCTATGTTTGCGTTGTCGCACTGCATGAACGCACAATGAATATATCTAAATCTTTTATAAAACAGATGATTCCTTATTCAACTTCGTGTGGATGCTAGAGATTCACAGACTTTCTATAAGAATTACATAAATTCAAGAAGAAGTGAGAGGTGCAGAGGTTCAGACTGAATGGACGGTCCCTGTGTGTTTGAAGATTGAACGGACGGTGAAGATTCGTGTTTGGGAACTCGGAAAGAACACATTCAGGAGGAAGGTGTTCGGGAAGCGCGAGGTGTTCAGAGAGTTCATGTTCGCAGTTTTGGAAAAGCGTATTGCGAGTCCCATCTAAAACGTTGAATCCGAACAAATGAAGTGTTCGGGGAAAACTCAAGAGTTTGGGAATAGAGAAGTGTTCGGAGGTTCGAACAAGAAGTTTTGAGGTGCACTGAAGCTCTAAATCTGCGAAAAATGGTATAGAACTAGTAAAAGTTCTATGGGAGGGAAGATCTTGGTATTAAGGCAGGTGGTGCCTGCTTCAAGTGGTATCAGAGCAAAACAATCATAATAGTCTTTTATTTCTGAATATAGTGAAATTGTTAGTTTCTGAAATTGGAGTAATTTTCTTATATGAAAGGCAAGATCGTATTTTCTCCTATATTGCTAACAAATTTAGAAATAGATATTATTGACAGGAAATTTGTGTCCAGTAGTGAATTTTTGTGTCAGGAAATGGCAGTCAGAGTTGGAAGAGGTCGGGGCAAGCGAGGAAGACCTATTGCTAATGCAGAATTGAGAGATGAAATAAGAACTCTGAGAGCAAGGCTGGAAGCCTTAGAAACTAGCAAACATCGTGAGAACACTGGAGACACAAGTGATGAAGAGATACCTGAAGAGGAGGAGGAGACAATTGAAAAAACGCCTAAGGTAAGAATGTTGAAGTCCATTTTTGGTGCGGGTTCTAGATCAAGAGAAGATGTGCCATTCTATAGTGGAAGCTTGAATCCAAAGGAACTGATTGACTGGATCAATGCTATGAACAAGCACTTCGACTTTTTTGAAGTGGAGGACAAACAAGTCATATTTTCTGTCACAAGACTAAGAGGACATGCATCCTTGTTGGATCATGTTGTCATTGATGCCAATGGTTTGTCATTGATGCCAATGGTTTGATTATTTGGGAGATTGTTGGATCATATGTCATTGATGTAAATGGTTTGGTTTAATTGGTGTCAAGTAATTGATTAATATGATGCCCTTGATGAGAGTGATATATTGATAAAGATGGATCAGTGATATGATTCCCTTGATGAGAATGATATATGTCCAAGTGGAAACCAATTGATAAAAATGGATCATTGCTATGATGCATTGATGAAGATGGATCAATGAGTTGTCATTGATACATGATGCATAGTTGATATATAT
>ML787918.1:227833-246168 GCA_009831015.1 Picea engelmannii | reverse complement strand
GGATGATTCCTTATTCAACTTCGTGTGGATGCTATAGATTCATAGAATTTCTATAAGAATTACAGAAATTCGAGAAGAAGTGGGAGGCGCAGAGGTTCAAACTGAATGGACGGTCCCTGTGCGTTTGAATATTGAACGAATGGTGAAGATCCGTGTTCGGGAACTCGGAAAGAACACATTCGAGAGGAAGGTGTTCAGGAAGTGCGAGGTGTTCAGAGAGTTCGTGTTCGCAGTTTTGGAAAAGCGCATTGTGAGTCCCATCCGAAATGCCGAATCCAAACAACTAAGTGTTCGGTGAAAAATCAAGAGTTCGGGAATAGAGAAGTGTTCGGAGGTCCGAACAAGAAGTTTTGAGGTGCACTGAAGCTCTAAGTTTGCGAAAAATGGTATAGAACTAGTAAAAGTTATATGGGAGGGAAGAGCTCAATATTAAGGCGGGTGGTGCCTGCTTCATTTAGGATTAGACTCCTTCAAATACTATGAGTCTAGTTTCGGAACTAGTACAAATATTTTCATAATACAATCTACTTTCATTTGATACAATTTGTATTCAAATTAATCATTTTTTCAGTAATTTTAAATGAAAATTCAATATCTACAATAATACATAGTCAAAAATTGTGGCAATTTTATATTATGAAACTTTTCATTGTCTTCTTCAAAAGGGTATTTTTAGATTTTACTTTTAAATAAAAATTAAGGGAGACACATGGTGTCTAACTAAACATGTTTAAAATATGCAAAGTTTTCAAATTGGTCAAATTCAAATAATTGTAATAATTATAATATTCATATGTTGTCTTCAAAACTATAGTCTTATTTTAATAGAGTATGTTTAGATTATTACAACAAATTTTGTTTTTTATAAAAAAAATATTAATAATGAGTAAATTGATGTTGATAAACATAACTCATTATTAGTGTCTTCATTTTTAAGGAACATTAACATATCAAATGTCAATAAAAATAATAATAATAATCAATAGAAAGATAACAAAATGCATGACAAGTTTTTGTTTGTACTGTAAAAAAATAATTTTGTTTATTGAAGTTGAAAAACTTCTAAAAATATATTTTATTTTCTCAAAAAACAAGAAAAATGATGTTCTTTATTTTATTTTATGGTAATAATGATGTTGTTCTTAAAGGTTATACATATGCATATTTAAAGGTTATACATATGCATATATAGCTAAAGATGTGGACATTAGAAAGTCTATTACTAATTATTTATATACTTTTGTGTCTTAGGTGTTTAGACTGTAGAAAGTAGTAGGCTTCTCCACAACAGAGGCATAATACATAAGTGCCACTGAAGCTTACAATGATATGTTGTGAACCCATCCATTCCTTGGAGAACTAAGATTAAAACAAAGCAAATATATATTATATGGTTATATTCAAAGCATCATTCATTTAGCAAAAAAAACTCAGCATATCATTCAAAGACCAAGCACATTGACGTTAAGTACCATTGGATTTGGAAGGTATCTGAGGAAGGACATTTTACCATACAAATGAGAACCCTAATGATATGCTTACCAAATTCTGCCAAGAGAAAAACAAGCACCGTGTCGAAGCTCTGCAAGTCTTTGTTGATTTAATGAGCAGACTTGGGCAATGGGGTGACTTAATGAGCAAACCAAGGATCAACGGGAAAGAGTTTATCAAAGGGACGAGAAGCCCCAACTCCGATTGTTGGGCGACTGTAAAGGGACGAGAAGCCCTAACACCATTCTATTCAAAATGGTATTGAATTATTTTTGGAGATTAATGTTGTCAGTGCTTGCTTCTGCCCTTTAGCCCTGGTTATTGATTATTGCTAGCACCCATGGATGTTCTATTCAAAATGGTACTGAATTATCTTTGGAAATTAATGTTGTCAGCGAACCTTTGAAGAGGGGAAGACGAGATGGGTAGGATGAAACGTGCAATAAGAAGGCTGGAACACAACAACAACAGGAAGATTACTTTCGAAAGGAATGGCATTATCAAGAAGGCCAAGGAGCTTCGATCCTATCACTCCATTTGCATCATGACGCAAACAACAGGAAGAATGGATGGGTGGATGGTTGTTTGGAAGGTTGGTGTCCTTAGTGCACCATTTCTCTAGACGTGGATAAGATAACATGCAGCCGTGGATAAGATGACAAGCAGACTTACAAATTTAAAAAAAAAAAATTAACCTTTCACATGCAAAGGGCGCCTGCCAACGAAATAAGTGTTGTTCAGACACTGTTAGGGTTGGTGTTAGCTTCTATGCGGCTGAGCACTATTTACTGTATTGCTCTCACCTATCTCCCAATTTCCGCTCAGAGGGGCGGGGGGTGGGTCGAGATTGCTTTTAAACCATGTTTGTTTGTTTCCACAATTTGTTCTATGCTGCTGAGATCTCCAGCACCATTTACAGTATTGCTCTGATCTATCTCCCAATTTCCGCTCAGAGAAGTATTGGGGAATGAGGATGGGTCTAGATTGCTTTTAAACCCTACCATGAGATGCATTTTCTAGCCTACCCAAATTGCCTACTTTGCTCATGAAGAGATCCCACAGCCAGAGGTGGACTCTTGTATTAGTACTTTACTAGGGTTCGATGCTGAGCTTGCATGTACTTGCTTTCAGCCTTGTAGCCCTGGTTATTGGTTATTGTTAGCACCCGTGGATGATTTGCTCATAGTAGTACTAAATTATTGTTGGGGATTAATGCTGTCAACAGGTCTTTGAAGAGCTGAAGACACAAACTTGCAATCAGAACGCTGAAACACAACAAACAACAGGCAAACAACAGAGTTTCTTGGAAGCAACGGCATTATCAAGAAGGCCAAGCAGCTTGTTTCCTATCACTACATAATTAGCTTCGCGGTGCAGACAACAGGGAGAATGGATCTATGCTGATGGGTGGCTGGTTGTTTGGAAAATTGGCGTCCTTCCACCATTTCTCTAGACGTGGATATTTTTATATGAAGAAAATAAGCCTCCGTATGAGGGATTTCTGTTAAGTCAATTCCTGGCTTAGCTGATAGAATAAAAACCCTAATCTTCAATATTTAAAAATATTGTAGTTAATAATTTAAGGTATTTTTAGAAATATTGTATTTAATAATTTAAGGTATTAAATTTATATAAATACAATTAAAAATAATTAATATTTTGAATATCAATTTTAATTATAATAATAATAATAATTTATTTTATGAGAAAAGGGATTTCTTTTAGTCCAGTCATTTGACTGGTAAAGTCTAGGAAGTTATACATACTCTATTCTTTTTGGATTTGAACCAATGACCTCTTAAGAGGAAACACATGTTCTTAACCATTAAGCTCACTCAAACTATATAAAAGTGTGAAGTTGAGTATTAAAATATTGTTATGGAATTTTAGAATTATTGTATTTAAAGATTTTCCATTTATATAAATTCAATTTATTAAATCCAATTTATTAAGATTTCAAATTTAAATATGAATGTAAATTACTTTTAATTTGGAGCTTATTAAATATTAATAAATCTAAATTAAATTGAATTTGTGTTTATAAATCCAATTTATTAATACTTCAAATTTAAATATGAATCTAAATTAAATTGAATTTAGGTTTATAAATCCAATTTATTAATACTTCAAATTTAAATATGAGTGTAAATTCATTTTAATTTAGAGTTTATTAAATATTAATAAATGTAAATTAAATTGAATTGAATTTATGTTTATTTATTTTCTATATTATATTGATGATGATGATTAATGTCCACTAAGATAGAATTGGTTTATAGGATTTTAAAAGAGTAAGTGATTCCTTGTCATTCTTTAGCATTTTGTTTCTGTGCTGGAAAAGCATTAAGAATTAAGATAAACTTTTCAAGATCACCATAGTTTTGTTGAGTTGAGAGGTTAGGAAGGTTGGTAGTGTGACAAATATTTTGAAAATGAGATCTAAGAGAATTTGTTTTTAACTTAACAATACTTATTTTTTTATTTACACTTAGCATAACAGATAGATAATTTTGATCTTCTCAATTAATATGTTATTAAAATTTTAAAATGTTATTTAAATAATTTGAATGTAAAAAATAAAAAATAAAAAATAAATAAATTAACACCATATCATATTCAACTACTATTTCTTATCATTTTTATTAAAATATGTATGTCAAATGAATTTTCATGATTTAATAAAAACAAGTTATACATTTAAGAAGTCAATCCATCCGGGTTTTTAACTCAAAATTTCAATATTTTAATTTATAACTTTTTACGAGAGATATAGTTTGGTTACTAATTTTGTATGTATATAAAATTATTATTATTATTATTATTATTATTATATATGATTAACTTTCTTTGAGTTCAATTGATTTATCGGACCTTAAGAAACTTGAAATTTGAAATAGGAAGAATGAAATGGAACCCCCTGCAAAGCCATCAAAGGAAAAGAAATGCTATGCATTTTATTAAATCAATGAGGAGTACAATATAAAATATTCACTTTAGATTGTTGGAACCAACCTCAACTAAATCCTTAATAAACACCGCAACTAATCTCCATTATTTCTGAGTCTCCCCTTTAAAGGAGAAATGGATTCTCTACAATACAAATGTCTAACATAAGTAACATGTCTGGGTCTGAGTCTCAACTAGGCTTACAACTTGACTCTAAAATTTCATTTTGACCTTTCTTGTTGCGAGATAGCGATGGAGATGGAGCTTCTTCCTTGGCTTGATGCTCCAAATATGTTTCATCTTGACTCTGTTATGCTTCAGTGTCCTCTTGGATTTGTTCTTCTACGTTTTGGAACTTGGTGGTTGACTATTGTTCTTTGTCCTCAACACGTTTGCGGGTTCTTGGAAGCATTTATCCTTAATGCTTGAAAATTCTTCCAACTTCTCATAAGTGGGTTGCTTCCCTTTCTGAATACAATCATCAATGTCTTGCTCAATGGACTGTTGCAACATCAATTCATAATAATATTTTATTTCTTCTAGGCTCCACACCATAAAACTTGACTCAATATTTTCTCCGTCAATATCTTCATTTTATTTCATGTTTTAGTCATAATCATTTACTATTGAAAATGAATTATTGTCTTTTAAACCCGCACACTCAAAAACATTGTTACAATCGTATGAAAAATCATAGGAAGAACCATACTAGTTCTTTTCATTTTGTTCTTCTAAGAGAGATTTCCTTTCTCCGTCTTTCTTCTTTGCCTATGATGTCGCATAATAATTTTCATTTTCATATTCAACTTCCATCACAATTGGTTGTTTCATGTCTTCAACCTATTTACCAAGCTCTATCATATTGTCTTTTACTTGGTTTGTGTATGCAAATGATTTTTTCTTCTCACCAAACAATAGGTCATCAATAAGATAGTTCTCATGCATAATAATTGACCACTCTTCATGAGATGAATAGTTTTCATCAAATTTGACTAAATTTACCAAAGATTCACACAGGGGTTCATCAAGAGTTACACATGCATCTCCATCATCAATCTCATTTGAATTCACCACATCACTAAATATTGTTTTATAGGGAATTTCCTTATTATGACATGAGATTTTAGTGTCAAACACACTTTCTTCATTAATCATTGCAATTCCAATGCTACCATTTTCAGACTTTATTTAAGTTACAAAGCTTTCAACACTATCATCATTTTCAACAACAATGTCGTCATGAACTTAGTCCACTTCTTCATTTCAAGAATATCCCAAAATATTTTTGCACTAGGTATTTTACCAAATTCACTCAAAATACTAGAAAAAATGTTTTCATCCACTATTGATATAATAAGTTTCAATGTTATTGCACATCTTCTCTTATCATATAAATTGACACAACCTTCATGATCATAATGAAATAAATCTACTAACCATAATATTTTTTCATTTCAGTTGCTAGGCTCATAATTTATACCTCAGAAAAATGGCAAATTTGGCATCAATATTTTATATACTTCATCAAATTCTTCATGGATTTCTTCATGATTTTCATTGATCTGGTCCAACACTTCATTTTGATCATCAAACATGGGTTCTTCATCTGCAACTAGAACCACATCATACTGATCTTCAAAACACATCACATTCGCTATAACACCTCCATGCATCACAAGTTAAACACATCGCTTAAGTAAACCTTACATTTTTCCAATAGATCTGTTATTTTTCCAATGGATCTGTTGTTGTTCCTGCGCTTTATCTCAACTCACCAAAAGAACAAAATTCATGCATGTGATGATCCTTGGAATTAACCATCGCCATTATCACCAACCTAAATTAACCAAGTCAATCAGGCCCTCTCTGGACAGTGATCACGCTGCACACGGCTCTTCTCCTCCTCGTGATCACGCGGACAAACATCACACGGCTACAAATAGCACCCGGCACTGCACACGGCTCCTTGGAAGCGATATTTGTCCAACTGCAAATAGCACACGACTAGTCGTTCAGCGCCTTGGCAGGGATCGTCTTTTCACATCGAACCTCCACGTAGCAGCGAACCTCACGCTCTCCTCCACGCAGCAGCTACTCACAACAGTTCGGCTCTTCACTCAAGCCCTCTTCACTCAAGTGCTTTGATTCTTTTGTAGTGGTAGGCTAAGATAAAGATGGTTTGGAACCACACATTGTGTGCACAGGTCGGAGTTACGCCCAAGTTGTTGTATTTCCTCATCTCCACGCATTCACCATTGGATCAGATTTCAAATTGTAGGATCGTATTTGGCAATTCGCAAGTCGATTCACTATTGTTCGTTGATTCACTAGATCGCAGGTCGAATCACCATTGTTCTCTCATATGGTTGGTATCTCCTCGCTTCAAATCTCAGGCTAGAAATCACCATGTATGCACCATTAAGATTTAAGATGCCCATTCATATAATGATATTTTAAATCAATGAGACCGCAAGCAATCTCCTTCTTTCAAACAACAATTTACCAGGTCTGACTTATTTCACATCAGACGTCGAGGTTTTTTTTTAAACTGCAAGTTAGAACTTGTCAGGATCTCAACAGCAAATAATATTTCAACTGCAAATTTATTAAATAAACCTACGTGGAGGCACCCAAGTCGAGGGTCGTCCAAAGGCCCCCAGATGATCCTCCTCCTTCTTGATTTACCTGCGAATTTCGGTCCCGTTCTCCCCCGATGGTGTGCAGATTCTTTCACACACGCAGGGTTCGGGTTCTTACTCAAGCGCACGCAGCGTTCTGCTCTCACAATCCCACGGGCACTAAGATCAAAAATGTGCTCTAAGACCATGTAACGTCCCCGGCCATCAACCCACTTATCAGGCAACGCTACTATGCAAAACATTCTCATACTTAAATTATAACATGCATATTAAATTTAATTAACATATTTAACCAAACAACATAGAGTAAGCACATGATTACTGTTAATATACATCATCAAGGACATTAACAATAATTCATATGTGGAACAGAATAGATGATAACATATAAGCATCACACACCTGCAAAAACGCAATATTAAGCACCAACTGATACTTATCTTTGAAACTGTGGCAATCCCACCAACTACGTGCAGACCTTCCACGAACCTCCCAGCCTTAGATCACGTTGCTCATCACTTTCAGCAGTAGGTCACCCCCGAGATGGGACTAAGCTCCACCGGGTAGGGAATCCTAGGCTAGGCAAGGTCAACGGGAAGACACACAGTTACAGAGGAAGGATTATCTCCCAGGAGTCACTTACGTCCACTGCTCACACACTCTCTTTCCCCACATGCCTGTCCCACCCCACGAGTATAAACCTTCATTGTCACCCGGACAGTCCTTCGACTGCTAACCTCCATTACCTTGGGCTTCAGCAACAAACCGGACTGGAATTTTCCAAGCTTTGTGGCAGCTACAGGACCCCTTCCAAGAGTTCTCACTTTCTATGCACACTCTCTCACCAGGAGAGATTCGCTCACAGGCTTGGCAACCTATTTCCTTCAACTTGGTTTCCAACAAGCAAGCCACACGTAGGCAAGAACTGCGCGGCCACAACAATCAACTGGGAACACAGACACGGGCTTCCCAAAACTGGTGACAAACCAACACTGCAGCATAACAAGGCTCAGCAATTACGAGACATTCAATTTTCCCATCCAACAATACTGGACAGACTCACAGCTTTGGTTTCGGGGATGTGTAACAAGCAATCCACGCAGAGGTCGAACACAGACTCGACGGTTTAGACATAGGTGTATCGGCTCCTCACGAAAACAACACAGGCTTCAATTTCAAAGTTGCATGAGGTATGCATATAAAGGTCAGATGGAATTCACGGTACAGACAGTCGACGGTAGAACGGAGGAGGAACCCCAAACTTAGCTGACGCTTCAGTTTTTAACCGCATGCGCCCAGGTTGACACTTGTATTCCTGGAGCTGCATGTGTTCTCTGTTTTCACACGTTGGAGTTGCATGCATTTCCCCTCCCAGGACTTAGGATAAACAAAACATACATTTCACACCACTTTGGAATAATAATAATAAATTATTATCTCCAGGACTTAAGCCCTCAATCCTAGCCCCTCTTCCAACCTTTCATCCCCCTCTCCCTTACCCAGACTTTGTGGAAGCTTAGTCCCCCATCACTCATTTATCGTGGTCAGTCCACACGCAGAGATGTTTTTATATTAATAATGTGCATCAATACATGTACAAAAATTAGGCTCTTGGCCTTCAACACTTAGGCTCTCTGGCATAATAATCACATAAGTCCACGAGCTTATATAAACTTGGCTCACAGCCTATAAAACATAATTACAATTCATAATGCAATTGGGGCACGTCCTTGGGGTATTACAATCCCCTCCCCTTATTTTTGCATTGTCCTCAATGCAACTTTCATATAGCATCGGCAAGATTTCCAAAATCTTTAAAAATATGTGGGTATTCTGCCCGCATAGCATCTTCATACTCCCATGTCACGTCCTCAGGACCATATCAAGTCCATTGGACCTTTACAAGCCCTATGGATTGATTCTAGAGTTGTTTTCTTTTTCAGTCCAATATGTGCACAGAATGCACTTGTAGGACATCTTCTTGTTCCACCTGAATCACATTCATGTCAATCACATGATTAGGATCAGGTATATATTTCTTAAGTAACGAAACATGAAACGAATTATGTATATTCATGGATGCAAGTAATGCAAGCATATATGCAACTGGCCCAATTCTTTCTAGGATTTCAAATGGCCCACAAAATCTGGCTGCCAACTTGGAACAGTTTCTCAGCCTCAGGGAACTTCTATTGGCTTTTATTTTCAGAAAAACATGATCTCCCACTTTAAACACTTTGTGGTTTCTGTTTTTATTAGCATAACTTTTCTGCCTGTCTTGGGCCGCTTTCAAATTTTGCTTAATTTTTTGCATATGTTCTTCCATTTCCTTAAGAAAATCTGGCCCAAATATTGTTTTGTCAGTTGGATTGTCCCAGCTTATTGGGGTATTTCACTTTCTTCCATAAAATGCTTCAAATGGGCTCATCTTCAATGATGTTTGATACCCATTGTTGTAGGTGAATTCTACCAAGTGTAGGTAGTCTTCCCATTTCGATGGTTTATCCATCACATACATCCTCAGTATGTCTTCTATCACTTGATTCACCCGCTCTGTCTACCCATCTGACTCAGGATGATAGGATGTACTGAAATTCAGATTCATTCTGAATCCCTTGAATAACCCTTTCCAGAAATTTGAGGTAAATTTCGAGTCTCTGTTAGACACAATTGTCTTGGGAATTTCATGCAATCGTGTCACTTCCTTCATAAAAATATTAGCAACCTTCATTGCCCTGTGAGTAGTCTTTAACAGAATGAAATGGGCAGCTTTCGTAAGCTTGTCCACCACCACCATGATTGAATCATGTTGCTTGCATGTTCTGGGAAATCTTGTGATGAAGTCCATTGTCACTACCTCCCACTTCCACTCAGGAATGGGTAAGGGTTGCAACAACCCTGTTGGGTGTCTATGCTCAGCTTTAACCTTTTGACATTCCATACATCTGGAAATGTATTCAGCGATCTCTTTCTTCATACCTGGCCAAATGTAATGGCTCTTGACTGCTGACACAGTCTTCTGATATCCAAGGTACCCAGCATAAGGCACACTATGCATTTCTCTCATAATCTCAAGTTTCAAACCCTGGACATTAGGTACATAAACTTTGTTCTTGTACAAAAGTATTCCATCAGGCTCTAACTTATAATTTTCCACTTTTTGTGACATTTCACCTTGTTGTAGCTTTGCTACCAATTCCATGTACTGCAAGTTGGCGCTTGCTGCTTCCAAAACTCTGCTCTTTATATCACTCCGATACATGCTAATGGTTGTAGCATGTAATTCGTGTACTCTTTTATTGAGTGCATTAGCCACTTTATTATCCTTCCCTTTGATATGTTTGATATCAAAATCGTATTCACAGAGAAATTCCAACCACCTACTATGCCTAGTGTTCAAGGTTGGTTGATCAAACAAATACTTTAGACCGTTATGGTTTATTCTCAATTCAAACCTCCTTCCCATGAGGTAATGTCTTCATTTCCTTAGAGCGTGAATGTTGGTCACTAACTCCAAATCATGAGTTGCATAGTTCCTTTCATGCTATTTCAACTTTCTAGATTCATAAAAAATTACTAATCCATTCTGACTGAGAACTCCTCCCTGTCCTTCTTTGCATGCATCAGTGCATACCACAAAATCTTTATTTGGGTCCGCAATCCTCAAGATTGGAGCACTGGTTAACAGTTGCTTCAATCGCTGAAAACTTCTCTCACAATCCTTTGTCCACTAAAACTTATTCTCCTTCCTTTGCAAGGAAGTGATAGGGTGAGATATCCTTGAGAACCCTGCAATAAATCTTTTGTAATAGCCAGCTAGACCCATAAAGGATCTGACTTCTGTCACGTTCCTTGGTGTTGACCATTCCCTAATGGCCTCAATCTTCTCAGGATCTACAACTATCCCATCCTTTGAAAGAATATGCCCCAAGTAATGGATATGCTCATGATAAAACGATCACTTTCTCAACTTGGCATACAGTTAGTGCTCTCTTAGCATCTACAACACTATCCTAAGATGTTTTTCATGCTCTTCCTCCATCTTGGAATACACCAAAATTTCATCCAGGAAGACTATGACTAACTTGTCCAGATAGTCCCTGAATACACCATTCATCAAGCACATAAAAATAGCAGGTGTGTTTGACAGCCCAAACGGAACCATTGTGAACTCGTAATGACCATACCTGGTTCTAAAGGTGGTCGTGTTGATGTCTTCATCCTTTATCCTTACTTGGTGATATCTCGACCTGAGGTCTATCTTCGAAAATATCTTCACATCCTTCAACTGTTCGAAGAGGTCATCAATCCTCGACAGAAGATACTTGTTCTTTACATTTACCTTGTTCAATTGTTTGAAATCAATACACAATCCTTACTTGTTTGAACCAGGGCACCCCAAGGTGACACACTTGGGTGTATGTATCCCTGCTTTAGAAGCTCTTCAAGTTGCAATTGCAGTTCTTTCAGCTCCGGCGTACTCATTCTGTAAGGAGCTTTTGACACTGGAGTTGCTTCAGGCATTAAGTTTACAAAGAAGTCAATATCTCTTTTCAAGGGTAATCATGGTACCTCTTGGAATACATCCTCAAACTCCTTTAGTACTGCATGATCTCTGATACTTGACACCTTATCCTTATGTGTTTCCTCCACATGGGATGCAAATAATTGACAGCCTTTTCTGTAGCACTTCTTCAGTGGCATTGCTGAGATTTCTCTGACAGCAACATCTCTAGGAATTACTTGGACTTTTTTTCGGTTCCCTTCCTCATCCATGCAATTGAATTCCTTATTACGATAGTCCAGGATGGCATGGTGTTGGTCCAACCAGTCCATCCCAATTAAACAGTCATAAGAGCCTAAAGGCAGAATTTTCAGTTCAGCCTTCGTGCTCAGTCCATTCATGCCCACGGGGCAAGACTTAACCAATTCAGTGACTTTCCTCTTGGTTCATATAGCCAGCTGCACTAACCAAGACTTTTCATGTTTGTTTCTCGTTAAATGAAAACTTTCCACCACTATAGGATCTATATAAATATGGCTAGCCCCCGAATCAACTAAAATAGTAAAGGCATGGTTGTTAATCATACATTTTACTTCAATCATGTGCGATTGAAATTCAGCTTTCTTGTTGTCCATGGCTGTGTAGATCCTTGGCATTCTACTGCCCATGTCCTCCATTGTTTCTTCTTGCTGAACATTGTGGACAGCTCTCGCTTTATCATTTCGGTGGGGGAAATATCTATACCTATGGTTTCCTTTACAACCCCAACACTCCATAGGTGTCTGTCTTGGCGTTTGTCCACCCATTTCATCCTTTTTGGGTTCTCTCAAAGATGGTTGTTTTTGAAAAAGGATGACTTAGTTCCTTTCTGCCTCTGCTCTTTCTTGAACTTCTTCAAATTTTCCCAAGCCTTCTGGAAGGTAGGATTTTCTTTTTGTTGTTCATATAAGCGTTTCTCCCTCCTTATCGTCTCTTCCATGGTCTTGGGGTCATCATATTGGATCTTTTCCCCAGTGGAAGGTGGAAATCCACTTAGATACCTCTGAATCTTGACAGTCTCATCTTTGATGAACAGAACATACTTTAGCAATTCCAGAAACCTACGTTCATACTCATCAATGGTCATGCTGCCTAGCTTGAGTTCAAAGAACTCTTTCATCTTTTTTCATAATATCTCTTAGTCAAATACTTCTTATTTAAATACCTCTTGAATTATTTTCAAGTGATATATTTCTCTCTAATATGTTGCACTTGCACAAGCTGATCCCACCACATGGATGTCATTTCCTTCAGTTGATACATTGCAATTATTCCTTCTGCGTGAGAGGAATAATTCTACAGTTGAAAATATTTCCTCATGCCAAGAAACCATGTTTCGGCATCTTCCTCCTTATTATGTTCACCATCAAATGTAGGAGGCTTAATCTTATTCATTTCACCCTTCAGTTCATCCACTCCAGATCTCCTGTTCTTTCTGGTAGGAGATGGGCTTGAACTACTATGTGTCTTTCTCTTGGAGCGACTTTGGGAGTGATGATGGTGTCTAGCAGCACTCCTTGATCTTCTCCCCTCAGAAGTTCGGTGACTCCCTGTTCTTCTCGAGTCACTCTCCTTATCCAAATTCCTTTCTATTCTCTCCAAACTCTTTAACAACTTTACATTGAATTCTCCTTGTTTTTCCTTAGTTTTCATGAGCTTCTTGCTATCTGCTCGGCGAGTTTGGGCATCTTTCTGCAATTTTTCAATGATCTTCCTCAAATTTCCTTCTTTATCTATCTCTTTTTCGTGCCCATCGGAGTTTGATCCTTCAACTCCCAAGTGGACGTCCATTTCTTCTCTTTCATTTTCTGAACTGGAAGCATTATTTGTCTCTTCCATTTCTTTGCACTCCGTGGAAATTCTAATCGGTTCTGGCACTTGCTTTAATCTTTTGCAACACAATGTACAGACAACCGGAATTTGTCACGCCATTATTCCTTAACAAATCCCACAACATTCATAAACAAATCTGAATTAAGAAAATGTTCATATTTTGTGAGTTTTTCGAGCTCTTCTCGACTCCATAGGAAACTCAGGCCATAGCCCTTTTCCTCTGTTTCCTCAACCCCTCATGACCAAGGGTCATGACCAAGCGCTAGATCTACAAGGCTCTCTAAACGAAACTTCGGGGTTTCAGGTTTCGGAGATTTAAAAGCACACACAACTATCTCTCAGAGTTCTGATTACCGAACTTCGCGAAGTCCGGTGGATCAACAGTCCACGTTACCTCGGGTGACGCCCTCTGACCCCACTGCATCTACTTTTCCTTCAGTCCCACTAGTACATGGTACACATCCATCATGTCCACACCATCCAAGTGACATCAGCCCAACTCACTACTTCGACTCTTCTGGATTTCAAGATTTCGGGAGTTTGTGCGTCAGCACATCCCATTTCTCCCAACAACCGAACTCTCAAAATTACTCTACGTTATTTTTCTCAATCCAACGATCGAGATATTTTCTCCAGATCTATGGTGTAGATATCTCTCGGGACTTCAGGGTTTCGGGTTCTAGGCATTTATGCCTCTACACACCCTGATTCTCCTGATTCCGGAAATGTCGATATTCTTCCTGGACATTTAATGGTCCAGATATCTCCTGGATCAATGGTTGTGATCCAATCATGAATTCATGTTTCAAAAATTCTCACGAACTTGCCCTTTGACCTGTTCAAATCACGAGTCAGTGAAAGGTTGATCGCTCTCCACACGTCCCTCCCGATGGGCGGTCCTGATGATGTCGGTGCTTCGCGTATCGTGATTTCCACACTCCTGTGCAACTCAAAAGGGTTTTAAACCTTGTGCATGATCCATGGATCCAACGGTTGTTGGTCCACATGCTCAGATCTAATGGCCCAAATCTCATCTCCTCTGTGCGCTCTCCTAAGTATCTGGACGTGGATTCGACGGTCCAGATATTCTCCTTTACAGTTGATCAATGGTTGAAGTTTTATCCTACTGCTACCCCTCCTAGGCTTCGTAACACGACCAGGTAACTCATTGGCGCTCAGGAACAATCTAAGGTTCGAAATTGGTTCCTCCAACACAATTTTCACTCGATACCTTGGGTCCAAAGACCACTTATCCGGCACATCCAGGATCAGCATTGAAAACATGGCTCTGATACCATATAATAACATCCCTAGCCATCAACCCCCTGTCGGGCAACGCTACTACGCAGAACATTCTCATACTTAAATTATAACATGCATATTAAATATAATTAACAGATTTAACCAAACAACACAGATTAAGAACATGATTACTGATAATATACATAATCAAGAATATTAACAATAATTCATATGCACAATAGAATACATGATAACATATAAGCATCACAGGCCTTCAAAAACACAATATTAAGCACCAACTGATATTTATCTTTGAAACTGTGGAAATCCCACCAGCTGCGTGCAGACCTTCCATGAACCTCCCAGCCTTAGACTGCGTTGCTCATCACTCTTAGCAATAGGTCACCCCCGAGCTGGGACTAAGCTCCACTGGGCAGGGAATCCTAGGCTAGGCAAGTTCAATGGGAAGACACACAATTACAGAGGAAGGATTCTCTCCCAGGAGTCACTTACGCCCACTACTCGCATACTCTCTTTCCCCACATGCATATCCCACCCTAGGAGTATACACCTTCACTGTCACCCTGACAGTCCTTTGGTTGCTAACATCCCTTACCTTGGGCTTCAGCAACAGACCAGACCAGAATTCTCTGAGCTTTGTGGCAGCTACAGGACCCCTTCCAGGATTTCTCACTTCCTCTACGCACTCTCTCAACTGGAGAGAGACGCTCACAGGCTTGGCAACCTATTTCCTTCAACTCAATTTCCAACGTAGTCGGACAACCACGAGGCTCAACACAAACATACCCTGGCTAGCAAGCCACACGCAGTCAAGAACTGCACGCCCACAACAGTCAACTGGGAACACAGGCACGAGCTTCCCAAAACTGGTGACACACTGACGCTATAGCATAACAAGGCTCAGCAATTACGGGACATTAGATTTTCCCATCCACCAATACTAGGCAGACTCATGTCTCTGGTTTCGGGGATGTGTGACAAGCAATCCATGCAGAGGTCGAACACAAACTCGATGGTTTAGACAGAGGTGTATCGGTTCCTCACGAAAACAACATAGGCTTCGATTTCAGGGCTGCGTGAGGTATGCATACAGAGGTCAAATGGAATTCACGGTTCAGACAGTCGATGGTGGAATGGAGGAGGAACCCCAAAATCAGTTGACACTTCAGTTTTTAACCGCATGCGCCCAGGTTGACACTTGTCTTCCTGTAGTTGCATGTGTTATCTTTTTGCACACATTGGAGCTGCATGCATTGCCCCTCCCAGGACTTAGGATAAATAAAGCATACCTTTCACACCACTATAGAATAATAATAATAAATTATTATCTCCAAGACTTAAGCCCTCAAACTTAGCCCCTCTTCCGACCTTTCAGCCCCCTCTCCCTTACCCAGAATTTGTGGAAGCTTAGTCCCCCATCACTCATTCATCGTGGTCGTTCCACAAGCACAGATGTTTTTATATTAATAATGTGCATCATTACATGTACAAAAATCAGGCTCTTAGCCTTCAACACTTGGGCTCTCTGGCATAATAATCACATAAGCCCACCATCTTATATAAACTTGGCTCACCAGCCTATAAAAAATAATTACAATTCATAATGCAATTGGGGCATGTCCTTGGGGTATTACAAACCAACTTGAAATAGGAAGAATGAAATGGAATCGATTTCTGTCAGGCGAGACAGCACATCAAGGCCATCAAAGGCAAAGAAACGTTGTGCATTTTATAGAATCAGTGAAGAGTACAATATATAGGATGAACCTCAACTAAATCCTAAATAAACACCGCAACTAATATCCATTCTTTCTAAGTAAGAAGGTAATAGATTACTTCAATTTCTTTAAAATTGTATTTCTATGCTCAATGTTAGAGAAATGTTTTAAGATCACCATAGTTTTGGTGAATTAGGATGTTATGAAGGTTGGTATTGTAGAAAATATTTTTAAATTGGGATATAATATGGGTATAGGTAGGGCAATCCAAGAGGAAGTGTTTTTCATCTTCTACCCTCTTAATGTCACAAAGGTAACAAATTATCTCATCTCATGGTGTTTTGGGAGTTGTCCAACGCCAAGAGAGTTTGTTCTTATTTTAACAATGTTGATTTTCTTCTTTGCACTTTGCACTATGATTATATCTTGAGCGGTTGGTGGCTTTGGCTAGAGTTTGAAGCAATTTTGGGGAGAGACTAGATTGTCATCCATGTTGTTTGTCTTGTTCTTGTATGCTAGGTAACTAATCATAGCAATGCACTCAATGGGGGAAATAATTGCTTCTATGAGGAGGATAGGATAGGGTGTATTTCCCTTAATTTTGAGATTATAAGTTATAAAATGATTTAAATTATTTTGGATATGTTATATCTTTATACTACAACCCCAAAATTAACATCCATATAAGATAACTCTAGCTACTCAAACTTCACATCCATATAAGATAACTCAAGTGATAAGATGTGAAAGAGGAGTTTTTTTTTTTTTCCAAAGCCAAAGGTCTACTAATTTACAATTGTTTTCTAACCCATAATAAGATTTTCACCCTCCATTTATCTTTTTTTCAAAGATATAGTTCCAATTGAGTTTATGGTGGATATCAATATATAAATAACCTAATAAATTGTTTTATTTTTAAAAAAATCAATCAACATTAAATAAATATAATTCTAATGGAATAAATATACACTAAATATGATGATGGTGGTGATTAAAGTCTATTAAGATAGATAGCTATAATGTATTACACAAAGATGTCAATTGAGTTTAACTAGGATAGTTGGTTGGAATACAAGAGCTCATAACTAGTATATTATTGATAATGGTTTCTAATCAAACTTGTAACTTAAAAATTATAATTTTTAATCTAGATATCCTCTTCTAAATGAGTGAAAGTATTTTACCAAACTTTATAACTTATGGAAAAAATGTATTACACATAAATAGAACTATAAAGTATATATATTTACAACAAAATTTAAATAAATAAATAAAACATGGAAAAAGAATTACACATCAATATTAATTAAAAAAAAATATGTGACTCACGCCATAAATTGTAAATGGTTCTGATAATCCATTAAAAGAAACGTTTAAATTAACTAAACCTAAAGTTTAACACTGATCCACAATGACCTTCAATTAAAAACATTGTTATTTCATTTTCTTTAGAAGTCCCCATTTTCAAAAATTAAACCTCTGAAATTTAATCCTTTGAACATGAAGTTTTCAAATTTAACAATTTATATGTATCTGTGTATCTCAATACAAACTTCGATGATTATGAAAATGTATGTTGTTTATTTCGAGGATAAATAATCTCTTTTTACCTCAGAGCAAGGGCTGAAAATAAACTTCTGCTCTGCGATTGCTTCCTTTGGCTGTTTCTCTTCGTCCTGCAGATGCCGGGCTGTCTATGGTGACGCTATTCTGCCCCCTCTGTCTCTGGTAACGGCCCCCTCTGTCTATGGTGACGCTATTTTATGCGAGTATCTCAGTCATTCCTTCTGTGCAGAATATGCCATCTCTGGCTGTTCCTGGTTACGCGATCATGGAGGCTTCCCAAAATATCAGATTCTCGACGCCCGTGGTCCGGCAGCAAGCTTTCTTTTCGGGCAGTTC
>ML787918.1:177798-217495 GCA_009831015.1 Picea engelmannii | reverse complement strand
TTTTATTTATATATATATATATATATATATATATATATATGAAATGTGAAAAAAGAGTATTTTTTTATGTTTTAAATATTTATAAGTAAAACTTGAAATATACTATGGCAAACATATTAACATATGCAAAGATTTTATTTTATTTTTACAGTGTAAATGAGATATTATCAAAAGATCTTTTTTATGATAGTGTTTATGTATGTGGTTAGGATTTAAGATGTTGAGAATATTTTTGTTATTCTTTTTTAAAGCAAGAGTAAGTAAAAATAAATATAGTGTTTTTTATGGCATTGGCTAGTTGTTCTATGAAATGGCTTTTCAAAATGGGCACTCAGAATTTACAGAAATAATCACTTAAATTTAAGAATCCAACAATTTTTCACCAGATTTCTTCAGGCAAATATCCCCAGAAAAAATCTCCATTTCGTAGAATCTTTAAAATTATAAAAAAATTTACTAAATTCTTTTTAAATTGAATTTAATAATAAGTTTTATCATATTATATTTTGCATTGAAAATTTCGTAATCATTTAAGAACAAACATAAATTAGATGACTTTGACAACAGTTTCTTCTTTAAATAACCCAAAGAAAACCCTTTTTTACAAGTAATAAGATAATTCTTGTGATAAAATCAAATCAAGGAACAAACTGAATTTTAATTTTCAATCTTAAAACTTTCTCTTACTAAATTGTACTATTTTTTAACTATAAAATCACACATAAGAGATATTTTCCATTTACTAAGATGGTAACATGTTTACTTTGTTTTTATGGTAAGAAACCTTTTATCCAATGATAATCATGTAAAAAAGAGGTCTCAAATTGTAGTAGTTATTTTTTCCAAAATGTAACACTAAGAAATATTTTGTGAGTCTTTGGATCTACCCTTTTATAGGTGGTAGTCTTAAACATCTTTTCATACAGATCATTGTGCTTAAAAGCACATATAGAATGTAATTTTGTCTTCTCTTTTATCTCCTCTCATAAATACAATTATGTTTTTTTTTCCATAAAAAAAAAAAATTATATATAATATATTTATTTTTTTAATATATCTAATTATATTATTATTTATATTTATTATTAATTTATTATTATTATTTTAATGTGTTATGTTACATGTATATCTCCCCATACTGGGTTGTAAAGCCTTTATCAACACAATGACAACATCCCAAATTAGTTGGACATTTTTATTCACCCATGTAAACTAGTTTATAATATACTAGTCTTCCTTCGAGACTTATCTATTATGTTAGTAATAAGTTATAAACATTACATGCTTGTGAAGAAGATTGTATAAATCTAAAAGTGGTGGAATGATTAAGCCAAAAATTTACCAATATGTTCCAAAAATTACACTAAGGAAAATCATAATAATATAATGTTATTAATCACAAATAAGAAAAAAAATAATGAAGAAAATCATAATGATATTATAAACACTTGAATTTAATTAATTTTCACTATTTCACTAATCAAATATATCAAAGTAATAAATTAATAATCATCCAATTTTATAACATAATCCTTACTAGTACTACCACCATCATAAGATATCAAAGCCATATATTAATAATTATCCAAATTTATGGTGTCAAGGTTATATATTAATAATCATAAATGCATCCAACTTTATGGAATAATCATAATTTTTACTAGTACTACCACCACCATAACATATCAAAGTCATATATTAATAATAATCCAAATTTATGATGTCAAGTTTAAAAAGTAATAATCATAAATTCATCCAAATTTATGGCATAATCCTTACTAGTACCATTAGTATAAGCACAAATACCCTCCGCCATAAACATGGATGAACTTGAGACCTCAAACAAAGGAACTAAGTAAACTAACATGAACATAAAGACATCAACAACCATAATCACAAGTACCTTCCACCGTAAACATTAGTGGACTTGAAAAATGCAATATGCAATCAGCGCGTGACTCAATTGAGTTATAATAATTTTTCAAAACAAAAAAACTTAAATAATAATAATAATTTATGACTTATAACATAAAAATATCTCCATTTTACATAGAATTGTTTACATTTATACTTTCATATTTATAAATATCTTGTAATCTACTTAATATTTTGACGTATTCCAATATCCTATTTATATATTTATATTTTATAATGTATCTATAATTCCTAACATTCCAATATTTTTATTACCTTTAAATTTGCATTTACATAAATTAATAAATTATTAATTTTACATTTTTTAACATTCACATAATTTAATAAATTGTTAATTTTACATTCTTAAACATTCACATAACTTAATAATAACTTAATAAATTGTCAATTTTACATTTTTAAAAATTTATGAATGTTGTTTTTTCTAAAATAAAAAATCAATGGTTGTTTAATAAAACCTAAAATGATTTATCAAATAATAAAACATATTTTTAATTTAATTAAAAATACAAAGTAAAATCATTTTTTTAATATAAATCAAAATAAAATATATTATAAAAAAATACTATTTTTATTATAAAAACAAATATGAATCACTTAAAAAAATCCAACATAAATACAACCAATACTAATAGATAAAAGCTTTTATTATCTTGAAAATAATTAATTAAAATGCTTTATATCTTTATTCATCATATCTATACTTAAAAATATCCAAAACATAAATACTACCAATATTAATAGCTTTTATTATTTTGAAAATATTTAATTAAAATGGTTTATATCTTTATTCATTACATCGGAAAGGCTTACACCTATTGACAATGGGCACATTTAATAAGTTTTTAGTTCTTAATACGGTTTCTATGGACGAGATTAAATATGCCTAGAATATTCTTAGTAGTCACAATGCTATTTTTTGTGTCCAAGAAAAGCCTTTGTTTTAAAGAAAACTAATTCGGCAATGCTATTTTTTTTGTGTCCAAGAAAAGCCTTTGTTTTAAAGAAAACTAATTGGAGAATGCTAAAAAAAATTGTGTTTTTCTCCACGAACCTATGTAACAGACGTTATTACTATTCTATTGTATGATTTTAAATGTTTATGTAATTTCCAAGATATGTAACTGACATTATTAATTTGTGATAAATTTGTTAGTCCGCAACTCCGCTTGTCAATTTGTAGGGCACGGACCATCAGAGGCCCAATTTTGAGCCCGCCAGCCCCACAACCCGTGATCCAAAAAACTGGATAAGTATGGAATGAGAGCTACATTCATGCTGTATAAAATCTCATCCCCATACTTTATAAAAGTACATATTTCGTATGTATAAAACTAAATATCTACTTTATAAAATTACATATTTGGTATGTATAATTTATGTTGTTCAGGAACCTATAATATGATAAATTTCATTTTCTTTTGTGTCAGGAGCCCTTGTTTTAAAGATAACTAATTCGGGGATACGAATTTCTTTGTGCTTTTTTCCACGAACCTATGTAACAGGCATTACTACTATTTTTTTGTGTTTCTCTCCACGAATGTATGTAAAACGTATGGGAAAAAAAATGCTAAATTAATTGTGTCCAAGAACCTTTTAAATGTTGATAACTTTTGATATATTTCAGGAAGAACTAATTCGGCAATACTATGTTCTGCATTCAAACCACATGTATTTGAACTTGCTAGCCACGTGTCTGTACTCGGTCACATTTACTCCCATCCCAACCTGGCAAGAAGTACGTTGTCATGCAACACTTGTTTTCCTATTATCTTTCCCGTAAATAGGATTCGAATTGGTCTTTGACTTCATATTAAAACATTAAAACATACAAAATAAACATATATATTTTTAATATAATATAAAATTTGATTGGCTAATATTCAAGTGGTTCGATGTTTAATATTAATTGTTTATGTTTTTTAATATAATATAAAACGTGATTAGCTAATATGTTTGAGGTCAACTGGTTCGATGTTTAATATTAAGTGTTTATGTTTTTTATATAATATAAAACGTGATTGGCTAATATGTTTAAGGTCAAGTGGTTCGATGTTTAATTAATATTAATTGTTTATGTTTTTTATATAATATAAAACGTGATTGGCTAATATGTTTAAGGTCAAGTGGTTCGATGTTTAATATTAATTGTTTAAGTTCATATTTAATATTAATTGTTTTATTAAACAATTAATGGTCAATCCCTTATATGATCTTAGTGGGCCTTTTGATATGATTTTATTGCAGCATTCATGTAGTTGGATGTTTATAATTAATTACACAATTAAGAGATACTATAATTGATAAATAAATTTGTGATCACTTTAACATAAATAAATATTTGGTTAGATGTTTAGAATTAATTATACAATTAATAAAATTTTAGTTGGATGTTTAAAATTAATTATACTTTAATATACTTTAATTGATAAATAATTTTTGGATCATCTTAAATATAATAAAAATTTTATTGATTTGAGTTCTTAATAGATAAATAAACCTTCCACTGATTTGAGATTTTATTGCAGCTTTCACGTAGTTGGATGATTTGGATGTTTATCTAAATTAATTGTGTCAAATAAACCTTTTACTGATCTCATTTGAGATCTTATCGCAGCTTTCACCTAGTTGGATGTTTAGAATTAATTGTGTCAATTAAACCTTTCACTAATCTAATTTGAGATCTTATTGCACCTTTCACCTAGTTGGATGTTTAGAATTAATTACACAATTAATGGACACCTTAATTGATAAATAAACTCCCCCTGGATTGGGTGACACCTGTCGACCTCTTGATACATGGCACTTAGGCGACGAGTGCAGTTAAATCCCCTCATCGACAGCCTCCCCCTCTATCATTCCACTATGCCTAGCATTTAAACTGGAAAGGCGTTAATGCGTTGGGACAATCAGGGAAGATTAATGGTGCACATTTTGCACCAGTCTTGGCCCTTCGAAGCTGGTATGATGTAGCAGGGTGACATCACCTCAGCCTTCATGGCACCCCTCCCTATCATTTCTCTTGTCTTCTTTAAGGTAATCACTTGGTGTGGTTATTTACTCCTGCGTTTGCATTTAGCTCTTCATTCTCCACCTGCAATCTCCTTCCGAGGGAGTCGAACCTTTGTTGATTTTTCTTCCCCCATGTACAGCTTGTTTCTCAATTCCTTCCTCAGTTGTGTCAACGCCATGCCTCATGAGAGAGGCAAGTCCAAACGTGGGTCGGTCTACTACAGTCTAGTAGGTCGGCACCACCGCATAGGCACACCCTTGACCCCCTCTTTACCTCTTAATCCTAGTAACAGCTATGTCAGACATCACCACTCTGATCAAAATTGGCACAATGATGCCCAGCCAACACCTCAATTGCCCGACCTTGTGCTAAATTGCAATGGTTGTCTAGTGGAAGAAATTCCTCCAAATTGGAGGGAGGACATCAAGGAGCCGAATGAACTTACCGGAAATGCCCTCACTTTTGATTATCCTGATATTATTATGGGTGGTTGTGTGGTGGAGGAGGAAATCCTTCCACAGTGACGAAACGACTCCATTCAAGGAACAACGCCAAATGTCATAGGGCCCTCTCAATGAGGCCATCGAGATTGATTTGGATGATTTTCGGGAAAAGGATGAGACGCATCTGAAGTTGCATGCGGATGAGCCATTTCATCCAAACTTGGAAAGCCATGATATGCCCAGTCCTCGTAGATTCATGGAGGACCATTTAAAATTGATCTTTGAGATGAGACGAGAGATTGAAAACCAACTCCAAAGCCAACGCGCCCTCAACAATTGTCTGGATATGTTGTTTGATTCCCTGTCAAGTGAGCCTGCGAAGAGTCATTGCCCAACTTGTTGCCAGCCGTTTTCCTTCACTTTCCACCAAGATGGAAGTCTGAGTTCGCCACAAGTTTTTTTTTTTTTTTGTTNACTAGCTTGCCTATGAACTCTATAGGCCACATGTTCTGGTTTCCATGCATGTGGCAGAACAGGTGGCAGGTTTTGAAGTATGTTTTGACATGTATCATTTTTTCTGTGTTTTAAGATAATACAAGTAATACAATTTTTTTTATTTACAAAAAAAAAAAAACGATAAATAAACTCTTCACTGTTTTGAGATCTTATTGCAGCTTTTACCTAGTTGGATGTTTAAAATTAATTACACAATTAATAAACTCCTTAATTGATAAATAAAAAATACACAATTAATGAACACTTAGATAAATAAATCCAATTAGATGTTTAAATTTAATTACATGATTATTGGACTTTGGAGACATATTTAGAATTAATTACACAAGTAATGAACTTTGGGTACATGTTTAGAATTAATTAAACAATCGGAGATATGTTTAGAATTAATTAAACAATTGGAGACATGTTTATAATTAATTAAACAATTAATAAACTTTAGTGACTATACAAACTCAATTAATTAAATTTGAAGTTCAACATTTTTTAACAAAATTTTAGTAAAAATTGATGAGAAAATATATTTTAGTAAAAATTGATGAGAAAATATACCCGTAAAAACACAAAAAAATTGACTGTTTAGACTAACCACTGCCCAATAATGTAAATTTGTTTGTTGGAGGCACCCTTTCCAGAGTTCCCATTGCTTATCGATTGGATTTAAAGATTGGATCTAGATTTGATTAGCTAAGGATATTTAATTAACCGATTTTATTAGTGAAGGATATTTAATTAACCGAACGAATGCTTGTGTGAATCGGATCTAGATTTTAGGCATGGAGTGTAACAAATGAACGGAGGCCTGTCTCACTTTAATTATATATACGTTCGCTCACAGGCCAAAGCCAAATTGTTGGAGGCATCTATTTTTCCTATGCGCCACGTGTGAGAGAAGGGAGATAGCATATGGGCGCCGGCACCCTAAACATATTCACATTAAATATGCTAAATAAATCATTTTAAAACATTGTTCCCATGTTTAAGAAAAAGACGCATTAATAAAGGAAAGAGAATATGCATTAAATCACTATAATTAATACACAATGTTTAAGCATGAATTTCCCTAGGATAAAGGATGGAGGATATGCATGAATTTCCCCAGTATTAGTGAATCTAAATTCTAACTTGGTAACTATAATTTAAATTCTTATGAACAAAGATTCTATATTATTCTAGATATAAAAATTTATAGTGCTTACACTAAGTATGGAGGAAGAAATGTACTCTTACAACTTTACAATGGTTACTTGTAAGTGTTAACTTCTTCTCTCCTATGGTGGATGCATACTTTGAGGAACTTTGGTTATGTTTTGCGTGAGTAGACATAACTAGAAGTGCATGAGAAGGTGAAAAGAGGAATTAGACTAAAAAAAGGAACTAGACAGTTGCAAGTCCTAGTGATTTTGCATGATCAATAAGTGTTTTTTCGTGTTGTTACTACTTTGTAGGTGAGTACATGGAATCATTCTATAGACTCACAAAAGTGGTTGATACCACTAACATGTCTTGGGGACAACCATTAATATATTAATACATAATGAATGTATTAATTATTTATTAGATTAATGTAATATATAATAATAATATATTAATATAATACATTAATCTATTAAGATATATAAATTAATGGTTTACTATTGTATTCATGTAATATATTACATTAATATATAATAATAATAATAATGTATAAATTAAAATATTAATTTACATACTATTAATTAAGTAATACATTATTACATTATTGATTAATACATTACTAAAATATTAATAATCATCATCACTACACTAATAAAATAATACATTAATAAGTATATTACTAAAATATTAATACATTAATAAAGTATTACTTAATAAAATAGTAAAACATTATTAAAGTATTAATATATTAACAATATATTATTATATTATATAAATTAAAATATTAATACAGTAATGTATAATGTAAAATATTAAAATAATAATAATGAAATGTGTTAATTAATTAATAGATTAAATACATTATTAATTAATACATTTCTAAAGCACTAATAAGTTAATACTCAAATAACATTAATACATTATTAATTAATACCTTATTAAAGTATTTATACATTAAAACATTAATAAATTATAAATACACTAATAAAATAATGCATTCATAAAATAATAATACATTATTAAAGTATTAACACATTATTACATTAATGTAATATATAAATTAAAGTATTAATCTAAATGAATGTAGATGTAACTTATTAATTAATTGATATATTAATAATGTAATGTATTAATTAATTAATACATTAATACATTGCTAAAGTATTAATATACTAATAAAGTAATATATTATTACACATTAAAAAAATGAATTTAATACATTAAATGCATTACTAAATATATTACTAAAGTATTAATATATTAAAATATTAATAAAGTATTAATACACTAACAAAGTAATAAGTAGTCATACATTTACCTTTGGTAGTCATAAATAACTTTGGTAGACCTTCGTTGACTTTGGTAAGGAAAGGTTGAGTATGGTTGACATGGTTAATTATGGTTGACCATGACCATGGTTAATTGTGGTTGACTTTGGATTACCATGATCATGGTTAATTATGGTTGACCATGACCATGATTAACTTACGTAGACCTTCATTGTGGTTGACCTTCACTATGGTTGACTTTGGTTGACTGTGGTTGACTATGGTTGACCATGGTTGAAAATGGTTAAACATGTTTGATAGTTGTTGTCCTTAGGTGAGCATGGCTTCCCATGACCATGGTTGCCCAAGACAATGGATGACATTCAGAGAGTGACAGTTGGAATTGTTTGTCACATTATGACGATAGCATATGTGTGTCACAGTGCGATGACGATGTTATGTTCATGACATTGAGACGATGAGGCTATGTTCATCACATTGTGAAAATATGGTAATTTTCGTCACATTGCGAGGGAGGGGCTAAGTTCATCATATTGCGTCGACAAGATAGTTGCGTCACGTTATGATGACATGATATTTACGTCACATTGCAATGACAGAGCTATCTTCATCACATTGCGACGATGAGATATTGTTTGTCACATATTGACATCGACAAGGATATTGTGATGATAGGGCTATGTTCATCACATAGCGACGATGAGGTTATGTTCATAACGATCGGCATACATCAACCACTTTTATAAAGTGGTTGATATTGCAATGTTGATGAACATAGATGTCCTATGTGATAAATATAAATGTTGTGTGCTCATCGTATGTCATGGCTATGTGATGAACATAAATGTCGTGTGTTCATCACATTGCAATAGTAGGACATTTATTTCGAAAATGGGGCTATGTTCATCACATTATGACGATGGGACATTGTTTGTGACATTATGACACATGATATTTGTGTCACATTGTGACGATGAGGATATGCTCATCACATTGCGACAATGAGGTTATGTTCATCACATTGCGACAATATGGATATGTTCATCACATTGCGACAATGAGGCTATGTTTGTCACATTGCAACAATATGGTTATGTTCATCACATTGCGACAATATTTTTATCACATTTCGATGACAGGGCTATGTTCATCACATTGCGACAACAAGACATTGTTTGTCACATTATGACGACAGGATATTTGTGTCACATTGCGACGACGAGGATATGTTCATCACATTGCGACGACGAGGCTATGATTGTCACATTGCGACAGTATGGATATGTTCATGAAATTGTGACGATGAGGCTATGTTTGCCACATTGCGATAATATGGTTATGCCAGTCACATTACGACAAAATGGTTATGGCCAACCATGTTCGTCACATTGCAACAATATCATTATGGTCAGCCATGGTCATCTATGGACAAAAATTGTCCAACATGGTTAACCATTGTCATTGATGGTCAACCATAGTCAACCATGGTCATGGTCAACCAAGATCAACCATATTTATGTTTGACACATTGTGACAATATGGTTATGTTTGTTACATTGTGACAACATGACATTTAAGTAAAAAGAGGCTATGTGATTAAGATAAATGTTGTATGTTCATCATATGTCGTATGGCTATGTGATGAACATAAATGTGTATGTTCATCACATTTCGACAAAAGGAGATTTATTATGATGATGGGGCTATATTAATCAAATTGTGACGATAGGTCATTGTTTGTCACATTATGATGACATCGTATTTGCATCACATTGCAATGACAAGGATATGTTCATCACATTGATAGCAAATCATCTTGTGATGGATTAAATCATTTTAACTTCCATTTATCCATTCATATTTACACTTCATCAAAATTATTTTATTTAAAACCAATCAACGATATCAAAATGGCTACATTGTGACTTTTGTCATAATTTTTTAACAGCGATGGAGGGGAATGTTTAAGATATTAATAATGATGTTTATAAAGTTACATATCTTAGATTACTTTAGTTGGTGATGATCACTATACACATCCCAATCATCTTGATATGGTCATTTTGGTAAATATTAAACAATTTAAGTTTTAGTTTATAATCCTTCCCTTCACCTTAATATGTCAAATTAAAAATAATTAGAACCAAAGTGAAAATACATTCTCCTTTAGTGCATCTATCACTTAAATATTTATACATACTACAAATGCATGTGAGCATCAATGAGAAAAAAATTCCCTTTGCGTTTAGCGAAGAACCGTATCAGTAACCCGCACACCACCTTCACTATATTATCAATAGTGCTCGACAATCCTTAAAAAAAGAAATTTAGAAGATGAACATAATAATATAACACATTATGAAGGATAGGGTGTGCTTATTATCAAGAAATTTTAGTTTATAATCCTTAGCTTCACCTTAATATGTCAAATTAAAAATAATTAAAACCGGAGTGAAAATAACCTCTCCTTCATTGCATCTATCACGTAAATATTTATACATATTCCAAATGCATGTAAGCATCAATAAGAAAAAAATTCCCTCTGCGTTGACTGAAGAACCGCATCTGCAACCCTGAAAACATATGTGCAAATATCACACCACCTTCACTATATTATCAATTAAAGTCTCGACAATCCTTAACAACAGAAATTTAGAAGCTTAACATAATAATATAACACACTATGAAGGATATGGTGTGCTTCTTATCAAGAAATTTTACATCATGGACGTTACAAGAGTGTGGGAAAGGCTTTGTGTGAGGTAATAGATACAAAAAATACTAGCTCAACTCTACAAGAGATTATAATAGATACAAATCAACAGAAGTAAGGTTTGTGCAAACCTAGGGTTCTCCCTGACTCAATCCTTCTACATTCTTCATATTCCAACACTTCTCCACTTCAATCTCTTCCAACAATCTCATACCTTTAGCATTTAGGGTTTCCAGCTAGCCCCACCATTTAGTTTCTTTGTTAAAAAACCTAACTACCATACATTCTCTTGTGAATTAATGGATGTTTTTTGTTATATAAAACATGCCCAAATATGCAATTTCTCAACCCTAATAACCAGGCTAACCCTAATAAATTGTTATCATATTTTCTGGAATATGTGGACGTGGAATATGTATTGTGAATTGATGTTAAAGATAATCTCCAGTTGTCCACCCAAGTATCAAGCTATTTTCCAGCTCACAGAGTTTAGTGAAGTTAGACTCCAGTTCATATTGATTTTAGTTTTAGTTTACTGTAGTGTTTGGTCACGGAGTTTAATGAAGTTAGACTCCAGTTCACCTTGAAATCATTTTTAGTTTACTGCAGTGTTTGGTACAGATCGGTTGGATCCATCTATACTCTATGTAACCTATTTAATAGTTAGACGGGTATTGAAACCTGATAGTGTTGATCCTGCATCTTTGATTTTGTTCTTGTTTATTATTTTTTCTCTGTGCATCTCTCTGAACATTGACATGGTATCAAAGCAAGTGGAATGGGTGTGAATTCCTAACAGGAGAGCCCAGAAATATGAGAGTCTGAAGAAGTGTTCCTACATAGAATTAGGCGTAGGAATAGAAGTAGAGAGAGGAAGACAGAAAGTTGTTGCTTGTCAGAAATTAGGAATACTATCTGAGTGTTTGTCGTGAATCCACTAGAGAGAGCCGATGTACCCAGCTTGATCCAAGTGGATATTGGTGGCCACCCACCTATTCCAACTGGATCCTCTTGACAGTTTTTAGTTCAACGCGTTCTTTTGTACTTCTTTGTAATTATGGGTTCTACACTTATGAGGCTGTCTGAATCCCTACACATCTTCCAAGTGGATACTAGTGGCCACCCACCTAATCCAACTGGCTTATTTTGTATGTTTTCATGTCATCACATCTTGTTGTACTTCCAGGGTCATTTTGGACTATGTTTTTTTGGCTAGCTGCAGTCAAACTATAGAAGGAGTCATGGTTTGATGGTGTAATGCGTAGTTCTCGAAAATACCTTTCCAACGAGCTATCACATGCCTAAAACGAAAGGTTGTGTGAAAAAGTTACAACCCCGGGAAGTTGAGGTACCAACTTACCCATAGGGGCCCACATAAATTTTGGTGTTTCATCTCCTAGGGTTAGGTTTTTGGATGTCTAGGGTTTTGGAATTCATGATTAATGTTAAAAAGGCCTCTGGAGCCTCATTGTAATCATTCTTCTCAGAAGGATGAGTGTAGCATCCACATCTCTTCTCAGAGATAACTACCACTATTCGAGCAAGTGTTTCAGTTCTGCAGTTTTACAGTTTCAGCCTATTTCATTTATTCAATAGAAGATATTGTTCATTGGATATCTGTGTTTTTCTTCATATCTCTATGTTTATTGTATTCAGTTTTTTAATCAGTTCGTTCAGCTCCTAAATCCATATCAGTGGTATCAGAGTGGTCGACTCTTCATTTATTTTTCTTCGTGCATGTCCCCGACAAGATTTGGGTACAAGAAGTTGGGACTCGAACCAATCGATCTTTTGCAAGATCGATCACATCGATCCCAACAAAAACCCATGGGGGAAGAAAAGAAACATGATAGAGTAGGATATCATTTTAAATGTTGCTCAAGGAATCCCTTGCGTGACAAAGGAATGAAATGATGGACAACTTTGCGTAGATCCTTCAGCGGCCGCCCACAGGAGAAGCATCTTTATCAAGCGGCCATGCAACCCCCTTCAAGGTACATGTAAATTTTGATATTCCACTATTTGAAGGACCGATAGATGCGGATGTTGTAGATAAATGGTTGAATCTGCTTGAAGGGTATTTTTCGGTCCACAATTTTTCCGATAGGGAAAAGATTACTTTTGCACTCCTCAAGGTCATCCCCCACATTAAGGACTGGTGGGATACTTACTCTAAGCAAAAGGCCATAGAGGAATCTGTAATATTTGTGGTTTCCCCTACATGGGATTCCTTCTGGGATTCCATTAAAGAACAGTACTACCTTGTTGAAGCTACGAGGACCAGTACACTAGATGGACCACACTAAAGGGACCAGACAGTACCATATTTCACAAATATTTTCTATATCCTACGCACCAAATTGGGTATCAAAGACTCTGAGCGACATATGGTGCTCGAATACTACGGTTTTTTGCATAGATACATTCAAAAAGAAATGGATTTTCTGGACATTGCCTCGTTGGGTACGGCTTATAGATATGTTGTCAAGATTGAGCTAAAATTTAAGCAGAAGAGGTGAGAGTTTGGATCTGCAAAATCCTTACAGCTGAAGCAAGGAAAAGGCAGTCCCAACCCACACAACAAGGGATAGAGAAAAGATTTCCACTCTCAGTACAACCATTTCAAGCCCCAACACAAGAAGGGAAATGAGAAGATGAAGAAGGACACGAGAAAATGGTGTGAATACCATAAAATCCCTTCACACAACATTGAAGAATGTTGCTCCAACCAGTCACTCATGGCCAAGCTAAAGGCTTCTGAGTCAGAGGTCGATTCTGACTCCGAATAGAATCCAGAAGGAGGGAAGTGGATTATCTATGTTGAACCCAATTCCATTGTTGCTACCACAAAATTCCAGCCAAGATAACCAAAGGAGCCAGAGGAATGGGAACGCCTCTTTCACTCATAGATGTGGGTAAAGGAGGATCTGTTTCATTTCATTGTCGATAGCGACAGTCAAATGAACTTGATCTCAACAGAGGTCATCAAGTGGTTGGACCTGCCAACGATACCGCAACCACAACCCTACACCATCGGTTGGTTTCTCCAAGGAAGAGATCTTTGTGTCAGCCAACAGTGTCATCTTCCCTACAGCATCAAGCCTTTCAAAGACAAGGTATTGTTTGATATTTCTCCCCTTGAAGTTTGTGATGTTCTTTTAGGAAAACCATATTTGTTGAAGCTTCATGTTGTGTATGAGTCTACACCCCGCAGTGTTATTTTTACTTTGGGTAGACAATTGTACAAGATACCAAAGGTAGTGATGCCTACCGCTCTTTCTCTAATCTCTGCTAAGCAATGCAGTAAGGTCATTTCACAGACCGTGAAGTTCATCTTCTTTGTGATCCATGTTCACAATAAGTAGAAGGTCCCTGCCACATCTGTGGCCTCTACACAGAACCTCTCTTTGCAGCAAAAGCAAGTGGATGAGATCATGGAATAGTACATAGGCATTTTCTCCTCACCCATTGGGGTACCGAGGCACTGCCAAGTCAAGAATCTAATTGATCTCACCCCTGGTGCACCCTTTCCTAATGGACCAGTCTATCATTGCTCGATGATGGAAAATGACAAAATCAAGCATCAGATCCAAGAGCTTCTTCAAAAGGGGCACATCATACCGATCTCCTCCCCTTGCAACAGCGCGATTGTACTGGTGCAGAAGAAGGACGGGACCTGGCGACTCTGCATTGATTACAGAGAATTAAATAAAATCACAGTCAGGAATCGTACCCAATTCCCAGGATTGATGACCTTCTTGACCAACTCAAGGGGGGAAATTTCTTCAACAATATTGACCTAAAGTCTGTCTACCACCAGGTTCCCATCGAACCAACTGATGTATGCAAGACATTTTTCAAATCTAAATAAGGTCTCTTTGAATGGTTGGTCATTCCCTTTGGCTTAACAAATGCACTAGCCACTTTTATGAGGTTGATGGATGATGTATTGAGACCCTTCACCAACTCTTTTGTGGTGGTATATTTGGATGGCATCCTTATCTTCAGCAGAACTTCAAGGGAGCACATGTGGCATATTCAATAGGTTTTGAGCACTCTACGGCAGCACAAGCTATATACCAACTTGGAAAAAATCTCCTTTGGCATGAACAGGGTCCAATACTTGGGCTACATTGTTGATGAGCATGGGGTACATGTTGATCCAGCTAAGATCCAAGTCATCTATGATTGGTCAGCCCCAAACACACTAACCGAGATTTAGAGCTTCTTGGGATTGGCCAATTTCTATTGACGGTTTGTGTTGGGATTCTCCTGTATTGCATGGGCCCTCATCCAAGTGACCAAGGGTGGTGGTAGGGAAAAATTCATGTGGGGAAAGGAACAAAAATGAGCATTTGATGATCTGAAGCATCGATTGTGCTCAGCTCCAGTACTCTCCTTTCCCTATCTTCAACAACCGTTCAATATTGAGATTGATGCATCTAACTATGTTGTAGGTGTAGTTCTCACTCAGTACGGTTATCTGGTGGCACACCATAGTGAGACACTTTCAGATACTATCTGGAAATACCCCACCTATGACAAGGAAATGTATTCCATTGTACAATCTTGTCGTCAATGGAAACATTACATTATGGGAAAGGAGACAATCATCCACACTGATCAAAAGCCTCTGCAGTTCATACAGACGCATGGGAAGTTGCAGAACGATCACCATCAGAAGTGGTCCACCTACCTGCAACATGTCCATCTCAACATCAAGTATAAGATAGGGAGCACAAATTGTGTCACTGACTACCTCAGTCAACCTCACGTGGCTGTACTCGCCAATGTGTTCCATTCTTGTGGACATGAGGCATCTGAGTGGCCCCAACTTTATCAGCAATATCCGGACTTCACCACCACCTATCATCTCTTGGGTACAAGTGCGAATGTAACTGATTTTCACATTCAGGATGGACTTTTATGCCATCTAGTCCATCTCTGTGTTCCTGGAAGCGAGTGTGCAAAGCTGATTTGGGAAGCCCACTACAGTCGGATGGCAGGACATTTTGACGTCGAGAAAATTGTGGTTGTTCTACACAAACATTTTTATTGGCCAAAACTTCGGCAGGATGTCAGCAAGTATATCAAATCTTGCACTACATGTTCCATGTCCAAGCCAACCATAAAAAAGAAAGGCTTATACAACCCTCTTCCTACTCCCAAGAAGCCTTGGGAATCCATCTCGATGGATTACATGTCTGGCCTTCCATCTACCAAGCAAGGAAATAACATTGTATTTGTGGTCGTTGATCTATTTTCGAAGATGGCCATCCTCACATCCTGCAAGAAGAACATCAAAGTGGTAGATGTTTCCAAGCTCTTCATCAAATGAGTGTGGGTCCATTTTGGATACCACAAAACATCATCTCCGACTGGGACAGCAGGTTCCTCAGCACATTTTGGTCAAGTCTTTGATCACTGTTGGACACTAAGCTCAGTAAATCCACTGCTTTCCACCCCCAAACCGATGGCCAAACAGAGATCGTCAATTGGATGATTGTGCACATCATGTGCATGTACAACTCTAAGCATCCGCGTACATGGGATGAGAGTCTCCCCTATGTTTAACACAGTTACAACAGGGCACTCCATAGATCCACTGGCCATATCCCATTTCAGGTGGGGATGGGATTCCAACCCTTGGGTCCCATTAATGTTGCACTACGTCTTGCAACCACATAGAAAAACTCTTCTTGTGTTCAGTTTGAGACCGACAAAGCCACCAGATTCATTGAGAGGATTCAAAACATATGCTAATAGGTCCATGAGATTTTGCAGAAAGCTAATGCTAAGTACAACCAACGCCATGATCAACATAGGGTACCGCACCAGTTTTAGGTTGGATACAAGGTTTGGTTACATTGGTGGAAATAATATCTTACATGGCCCCATCGGAAGCTCTGACCACTTCATTATGGGCCTTACACTATCACCAAGGTTGTGGGTAGCAATTCTTTTGAGCTCAACATTCCACCCTTCCTTGGATTGCACCCATTGTTCAATGTGGACCTCCTTCGGTCATATTTTCCACCATTATTGGACACCTCAAAGATCGCGGAACAACTAAAACCAACAAAGATCAACCCTGACTGCATGGAATAGCCATCCACTAATCAAATAGTGGACACATAGTTCAAGGTCACTCGCCAGTAGAGGATCCAACTTTATCAGGTTGTCAAGGCAGGGCAGGTCCTACACCAAGGAAAGTGGCTCACCCAGGGCCAAATTCAGCAGAAGTTTCCTCACCTGATGGGGAAACTCAATGCAATGGATACCATTTCTTCCTAAGGGGGGGGGATTGATCCAAGTGGATATTGGTGGCCACCCACCTATTCCAACTGGCTCCTCTTGACAGTTTTTAGTTCAGCACGTTCTTTTGTACTTCTTTGTAATTGTGGGTTCTACACTTTCGGGGTTGTCTGAAGCCCTACACATCTTCCAGGTGGGTACTGGTGGCCTCCCACCTAATCCAACTGGCTTATTTTGTATGTTTTCATGTCATCACATCCTTTTTTACTTCCAGGGTCGTTTTGCGGCCCTAAACAGTGTTTTTTTGGCTCGCCACAGTCAAACGGTAGACGGAGTTAGAGTGATGGTGTAATGCATATTTCTCGAAAATACCTTTCCAACGGGCTATCACGTGCCTAAAACGGAGGTCATATTCAAAAGTTACGACCCAGAGAAGTTTAGGTACCAACTTACCCATAGGGGCCCACATAACTTTTGGAGTTTCATCTCCTAGGGTTAGGTTTTTGGATGTCTAGGGTTTTGGAATTCATGAGTAATGTTAAAAAGGCCTCTGGAGCCTCATTGTAATCATTATTCTTAGACGGATGCGCGTAGAAGCCACATCGCTTCTCAGAGATAGCTACCACCATTCGAGCAAGTGTTTTCGTTCTGAAGTTTTACAGTTTCAGCCTATTTCATTTATTCAATAGAAGATATTATTCATTGTATATTTGTGTTGTTCTTCATATCTCTGTGTTTCTTGTATTCAGTTGTTAATCAGTTCGTTCCGCTCCTAAATCTGGATCACCACTAGCCATTATATCCATTATAGCCATTAAAATAGTGCGTAGACCCCTTATATCTGAGTGGAGAGCCTGGCATTGAGGGCCTAGCCGTGATTCCTCTTGAGAACTATGAGGCAAGTGAAGACCAGATTCTTCAATCAAGTTTAATCTGCAGATTTGCACCAGAAGAGGATTGCTTGGATTGTTGTTGTTGAAGGCAAAAGAAAAGGTATTATCGTTTGAGAGAAGGCGAAGCTAGGTGGTCTGCCTAGCAGAGATATGATCTATTGAAAGCTCGAGATTATTTGGAATTGTATTAGGGTTTATATATTGTTCCCAAGCCAAAGCATGGCGAGAGAGGTGACATTCCTGGTGTTTGGTCTACCAGTGTTAAAGATAATCTCCAGTTGTCCACCCACCTCTCAAGCTATTTTCCATCTCATGGAGTTTAGTGTAGTTAGACTCCAGTTCACATTGAATTCAGTTTTAGTTTACTACAGTGTTTGATACAGATCCATTGGATCCATGTGTACTCTTTGTAACCTAGTTAGACGCGTATTGAAACCCCATAGTGTTGATCATGCATCTTCGTTTTTGTTCTTGTTTATTATTTCTGCTCTCTCCGAACATTGACAATTGAATCAAATATTGATAAATATTTTCGTGAATCAGAGATTTCTATTGGGTTTTAATTAATCCTAATAAATTTCTATGAGATTCGCACCTATCAAATTTTCACGAAGCAGAGATCAAAATGAGAGGTTGTTATCGGATTTTTGCGAATCATAGATTGCTATCATATTTGAGCGAATATGTGATTGGTATCAGATTTGAGCGAATATGTTGACGTTGCACCTGCATCATCCAAAAAAAATCATACATATCACAACTCTGAAACTCTGAAAAGTAAACAATATAATATAATTAAATACACTTCAAAATTCAAATAGGAATGGAAAACTCTTCTAGAATACTATGAAAACTGAGCATAAACATCAAAATTCTCAGATTTTTAATCATATTAAGTAAATGTGAAAAAATAAACACATTTACTTTTTTAATCATATTAAGTAAATGTGAAAAAGTAAACACATTTACTTTTTTAATTGCACTAAATGTTAAAATTAATGAAGAAACAACTCTCAAACTTATCATGACTATATGACTATATTAAGTAACAATTCCAAAAAAATGTCTTAGGCTAAACATTCTAGGAAATAACAATTTTTTCGGAGGATATTTGTCTGAAATCGGCCAAAAATTATTAGATTCATAGATTTTAGTAATTATTTCTGTATAATCCGAGTGTCCCACCTGTTTTTTAGCAAGCTGAATCCATTTCTACATTCAAAAATGGATTTTGAACAACAAAAAATTGTGACTTTTGTAAATTTATATTGCGAGATTCTAGTAAAAAAAAACATTTCTTCAAATAATTAGACAATGACTTAAAAAAATTAGCAAAGTTTCCATTATCCTAATATTTTTCAAGAAACCCGTGAGTTAATCCCGTAATTTAAGAGAACTCGTGTGCAACTAGCGGTGTAAGATATATATTAGGTGAAAACACAGATGCCAGTTTTAAATTATATATATCTCTATATATGTAAATTTGAATTTTTTTAAATATTTTTTTATAGAAATAAATCCTTCAATTGGACAAAAACAATAGTTATCCATTAGAGGATTTATAAAAGTCGGTATGTTCTATATGTATTAAAACATGTGTACTTACCCAAAAATGAAAATTTGTTTTTTCAAGAATATGAAAAAAAAATTTCAAGTTTGTTATAATCAAATTGGTTTTTTTTTTGGCACTCTTGCATAGTGAATTATTTGGCCTTTTGTATTTTTTTAGTATTTTTCTATATTTTGGTTTTTTTAAGATGATATTTTTTTTTGTTTAATTTTACCCTAAATTTAATCTGATAAGAAATTGTTGCATCTACAAATAGAACAGTAGCATTCTACGCCGCAATGCTCAAATTCACTAACAATGCCATATACCCCATAATCCAAACACAAAAATCATTCACAAGGGTGAGCACTGTGATATATAACCAGCAAGATAAGTTAATTCTTGCTCACAAGAAACACAGAATTTATGCTCCTCCTATTTCTTCAGACGATTAGCTTGATTTTATGCACTTTAGGCTCAAGAACTCTGTGTTAGAGCCAAGAATCCCCTTGGGGTTAACTCTCATGCTTGTATTCATGAAATATATGTCAACTCTCTTCCTTGGTACTCTTCCTTGGTTATTCCAAGGATGAAGTATGTTTACTGAAACCTAGAAACAAATCCAAAAATGAATCATAACACTCAATTGAGTGAAAATAAATGTTCTCTATAACTAAATTTCAATCATTACTACTTATACTTTAATTTCTTCAACAAAGTAATGATTTTTAACATTAAAAAATTGTTTTAAATAAATTTTAATAATTAATTTTTAAATAAATTTCTTGGTATATTTGATGTTTCTAATAAATATTCCTCTTTATTTAAAATTTCATACTATTAATTTCTAAACTAATTAAAAAATTATTTTAAAATGTCATACTATTAATTTCTAAACTAATTTCTTAATGTCTTTTTTTTTTTAATTGTCTTAACAAAGATTTATAATTATTTTATATTAGTACTTAAGAGTTTTATTATCTAAAAATTCCTATTATATTTTAATATAAAATATAATAATTTTATTGTTTAAATATTTAATATAAATTTGTTAGTGTTATAGGCTTGCTTAATTTATTTATATAAATGATAAATAATTACATAATGTTGTGAGCTAATTTATTAATGTATTTATTTCATTTCTCATTTATTTTATATTAATATTTAAGCTTTTTATTATCTAAAAATTCATATTATATTTTAATATAATAATATAATAATTTTATTGTTTAAAGATTTAATATAAATTTGTTGGGGTTATAGGCTTACTTAATTTATTTATATAAATGATAAATAATTACATTGCCTGCTGCCTTTCAATATATGAGAATTATCATAAAATATATTTTAACAATTGTATTTTTTTAAATCTTTACTATCACTACTCATTAACCTTATTTATATTTAAAAATATATATATTTTTCTGTACCATGTAACACTTGTTTATATATTTTTCTATTATAAATTATTACTCAATCTAAATCACCAAATCAATTATATACTTTTTCTATACCATGTAACACTTGTTTATATATGTGGGCCTAATGGTTAAGAATATGTGTTTCCTCTTAAGAGGTCAGGTTCAAATCCAGAGTGGGGTAGGGTATGTATACCTTCGTAGACTTTACCAGTCAAATCGTTGGGGGGTCCCCTGTCCCACAAACAAGGGGGTCTCATACACCAAATTGATGTGTTGGCTTGGCCGTGACCTTAAAAATAGATTATTATTATTATTATTATATATTTTTCTATTATAAATTATTACTCAAGCTAAATCACCAAATCAATTATATATATTAAATCAAAGGTTATAATAATAGGGACATTGTTTTGTATAACTTTATTATAAATTGGAAGTGTGATGTGTGTTATGGTACGTATTAGATTAAAGGTTACCCATGAAGTGGGAGTTTTGAGTAGATATATGTCAAAATTGGGAAAAGAACATTGGACAATTGTAAAGAGGGTCTTTGGATATTTGTCTGGCACTTCAGATTATGAAATTGGCTACCAAGTAAGATTTGGTCAAAACAAAGTGATAGATGTATAGGGTTTTGTTCATGCAGACTAGGTTGTATATCTTAATCATAAAAAATCTACAAGTGGTTTGTGGTTAACCTATTTGGTGGAGCAATCAACTAGATGAGCAAGAGGTAGGTTGTAGTTGCAATATCAATTACATAAGTTGAGTACATGATAGCCACTTATGGGAGTAAGGAAGTTTTATCGTTACATAGAATTTGTTTAGATATTTGCTTTGTACAAAATTTGTAAAGATAGATTGCAACAATCAAAGAGCAATCTTCCTAGCAAACAACCTTGCTTATCATGTTAAGTCTAAGCATATTAATGCATGGAACCATTTTATAACAAACATGGTTGAAGACAACAATGTATTATTGGAGAAGTTTGACACCTTGAAGAATGTTGCAAACTCATCGACAAATTCTAGCAACACTAAGAAATTATATTAGTGTAGGGAAGTAATGGCATATACTTCCTTAGAACTTTATTTTATGAATGTTTGGCCCCCTTTTTTTCCAAGTATTGAACAAGTGAGAGATTGTTGGATATGTTTTATATTCTTGTAAAGACGTTGTGCATCCTGACACAACTTTTGACTCATTGTAATCTAATATCACTTAGTGGATTAGGATTGATCGACATTGTGGAATACCCGATATTGTGTTGTTAAAAAAAAAAATAATACAATAGAAAGAGGTGCAGCTCTTGGTTTTTATGGTTTTCCTAGTTAACAATTTCCAAGGTAAATATATTGTTTATTTTGTATGTGTGTCATTGTTAACTTTCTATTTTTGTTAAGAATTTATTATCATTTATCCTATTGTGTAGGTTTATCAGTCACTATTTTCTACATTGTTGTCAACATTACACTATATAGTTTGTCACTACATGCCTTAAATGCTACTATAATCTGTAATGATTTATTATGATTAAAATGTAATATTAAAATATTTTCACCCAAAATATGAAATGAATTGATAATATAAGAAAATACCCATAGTAAGAAAACTACACAACACTATTAACAAATTAAACATACAATGTACCCTAAGAAACCCAATGTAGAAAAACCTAGCAAGAAAATGAGGTTTTTGTATTGCTCATTTCTTCTCAAATTGAAATGCAAGAAACAAAACAAATTCTCATTATGAAGTACAATAGACATTGTGGTTTGTGATTTGTCGCTACAAGGTCTTCTTCTTCCTTTGTGATACTATCATGTCCCACTCATTTCACTACTTAACTATGAATAGTAAATCATTGTACAATAAGAATAGAAACCATTCCTTTACTTGTGTCTCAGTTCTTAACATGTCTTCATAGTTGTGTATGGTTATGGTTAGGGTTAGGTTTTTTTCATGCCCCAACTCTTACTTAGGGTTGGGGTTTGGATCCTCTAGAATCTTCTTTAAAGTCCAAAAGTGGATATCTCCCACATGTGAGTAATGAAACTTGAATGGCATCCACCTAGTACTACAATAAAAGCGTGGGTCAAATTTTAGACACTTTTAGAGGAATAAATCACTCGTATGAACTCTAACTGAGGTGCCCTTTGGATTTTTGGAAATCTCTCAAGGAGTAAAACAATGTCAAGTAGATGGTGCTTTGTTCCTAAATTTTTGACCCCTAAAGAAGTCATTTAAAGCCTGAAGTAGACTTTAGATGTTTCTCGACCCCAAATCACCAAATCAAGATTTTCCTCTATGATGGGCCTAACAAGTCCATGACATTAATTTTCCACCCTACATCATACCAAAATGGATGACAAAGTATATGGTGATCCATTTCAGATCATGCTTCCCCATTTTAGAAGGATTTCAGTTCCCAAAATATTTTACAGAAGGAGTTGAGGAAAAATTTCCTCAACTTTCTCCCTTGAGAACCACTTGACCTTGCCTAGAAGTTGTTCTTTAAACCCAACCTGTTAGAGTTCTTAATTCCCCCATATATTTGTTGTGTAATTCTCATACAAAATTGTGTCTTCTACTAACTCTTCTAGAGCTTTTGGTGACAAGTCCCCTATTGTAATTAAGATCGGTTCCTCATTTTCCTCATTTTATATGGATGGATCATAGAGTGTTAAACTATCCACTTTCTCTATGGAGTAAATGTGCATGTTGTTGGAATAATGAGACGGGGTGTGAATCAATATGAGCACATTTTACCACTTTTAATCACAATATATATAAACTTCAACTTTATCAACAGTATTCAATAGTTTATCACTTATGCATTCAGTATATCATTGCATCATAAATAGTATCATTCATTGGTGCATAATAAACAACCATAGATACACAATACACTAGAATTTATGTGGAAAACCAAATTGGAGAAAACCATAGAATGATTTCTTATATATATAAAGAATGCATTCATAGGAAGCACCAACTTCCCAGTTCTCCAGCACCAATTGGAAGGAGGCACCAACTCCCTAATTTACAGGGTCCAACTTGAAGGAAGCTACAACTCCCTAGATTCTCCAACACCAACTAGAAGGAGGCTCCAACCTGAAGGAAGCTACAACTCGTTGAATTCTCTAGTTACAATTGGAAGGAGGCTCTAACCCCCTAGTTTACAGGCTCCAACTTGAAGGAAGATCCAACTCCCTATGTTCTCTGGCTCCAACCAGAAGGAGGCTACGACCCCCAGATTTACAGGATCCAACCTAAAGGAAGCTCCAACTCCCTGTGTTCTTCAACACCAACCTGAATGAGGATACAACCCCCTTTCCTTGCTTTGGCATGCCACCCTCAGATATAAGTGTGGACTCAACCTGTCACTACCACTAATGATGTCACTACCACTGATACTGTCACTGCCATTGTCTCATCAACCTGTCATCCAACCTGACACTATCACTATCAAATCAACCTGTAATTGTCACCATCACATCAACCTGAAACTGATGATGAACCAATCATCCAACCTATCACCATCCTTGTCACCATCAAATTCATTTCCATTGTTACTAATATACCATCATCAACCAATATAACTAGATCCACTCACATGGATACCAAAACCATCACCATATAACATACATCAACCATGTACCAAAACTTGTACCATACCATGTACATCAACCATGTAGCTCAGACATATACCAGAACTTGTACCATACCATGTACATCAACCATGTACCAAAACCTATACCAAACCATGTACAACAACCATGTGCCAGAACTTGTACCACACCATGTACCAAGATCGCCAAGAGGTGCCTCTAGCAATGTATCATATCATCATCAACTCATGAACCATAACATCACCAATATGTGTCTTAATATCACCAATCATGTACCATAAGATATCATCAATGATGTGCTTCAACCAAGTACCAACATACCTAATAAGTGTTTGACCATGTATCATACCATCATCAAGATATGTGTCTCAACCATGTTCCAAAACATCAATGATATGTAGTCAACCATATACTTCAATCATATACCAAAAACAAGATACAAAGGTACCATAACATCACTCAACCATGTATCCAAGATGTACCTCAAACCATGTGCCTCAAGTATGTGCCAACATCCATAAACCATGTACCAAGAGATACCATCAAACATGTGTCATATAACTCATGATATGTATCAATCTGTCATAGACCAAATACATAGAATCAATGGTGTACCTCAACCAAGAACCTACATTACCAAGAATGTCATAAGCATGTACCAAAACATCCAATGCATGTACTTAAAACATGTGCCATAACCTCATCAAAAATGCCTCAAACATACATCATTATCACCAAGAAATGTACCTCATACATGTACCATAGATATGCCTCACACCATGCACATAATATGTACCTCAATCATGTGTCAGTGTCTCAACAATATACCAAAGACATGCCTCAAGCATGCACCATAACATTACCAACATGTAACCTTCAAAACATGCATATAAACATACCTTTACACATGTAGTTGACCTGATACATAAGATTATAGATCTGTAGCTCTTCCTCATCCTCAACAACTTGGTACTAGAATCCTCCCCAAATTTGACTTAGCCTCATGGGACTAAGAGTAGTCAACTAGTGGGGCCTCGCGAGATTAGGGTCGTACAACCCGTGAGGGTGCCTCACGAGACACCAGTATCCTGACATGTGGGAGTCATCCAAATTAGGGTTTATCAAAAAATCCTCACTCTCTTCTGCAATCTCAAAACTTCCACCTTCGCACCTCCTTTGTTTCCTCAAACTTGCTACCTCAGATTTTCCAAATAGATCAAGTGGGCTCACATAGAATATATTCAATAAATTTGTGTGTGTAAGAATGAGAGGCTTCTTGAAGTGTATCTATACTTTTCCAAGTGACTTATTTCCCTAACTTAAGGTCTGACATGTGCTTTCTTGTTATAACCACTTTACCCTTTTAATTAATGACTTGAAATTGTTTAGGGGCTTCTTAACCATTCTTCGGGACTTCCAACTTCATGACCTCATAATTCCTCAACCGTGAGGAACTACATGACATTCCACCTACCATTGGAAATGACATGATGAGGTATATCCATATATGTGTGTGTTACCTACATTTACATCGTCCTTCATGTCCTTATTCCTCAAACAACTTCAAACTTCATGACCACACCTCCAGGGATTCTTGTAGACTTCTTCAAATGAACCCATCACATTTATTGACATCAATGACAACCACATATGTCGACATAAGTGGCAATCAACTATCCAATAACATCAATGACAACCAACTATCCAAAAATCTCCCCCTTTGGCATTGATGTAAACACTCATACTTCAACACTGATACTCCACCTGTGACCAATGCTCCTGATATTCATCTCATCGTGTTTCTCTCTCCCTTTGACATCAATGGAAAAGGGTATCTCCCCTTGTGGATTCTCCCCCTGTGTTCATGCTTCTGATATTTATCTTATAATATTTATCTTTCTCCCCCTTTGACATCATGGGAAAAAAGGTAACTCCCATGTCGATATGTCCCCCCCCTTATTTTCATGCTTCTGATCTTTCTGTCCTAATCTCTTTCTCTGGCGATTTCTCTCCCCTTGACTTATGTACAAGATGTCATGTAGATCAATATGGGAATTATTTTACTTTCTTCCTTTCCTCTCTTCCAATGCTTCTTGTCCATTGGTGATTCCTCTTATAATTCATTGACATATATAAAAAACATTCAAAGTTACTTGACTTCAAATCTTCATGTCTTTTCAAGTTCACATCAATGGCCACATCATTCAACAATTTCCCTATGACGATATATTTCATGCTGACGGATTATCTTCTCATGTCTTGTTATGGCTTTCATTTTTTTTCCTTTTTGTGGCTAACTGATTTCACCTATCAATATTCCTTCATCCATTGTTGTGCATCTTCTCTGATTCATGTCTTATGTAGTCTCTACTAGACCTACCAAAATGCCTCATAAAATCATGTATGTCCATATGTCATAAATTTTTCCATGATTCTGATACTCAACTGCATACAATGGTGACCCATCTGTTGCAACTGATCACAACATATTCCTTGTTTCTCAATCTGTCTGCTCAGAATGGAACAATTTGTATTGAATATATCTCTACTTGAATATATGTGTGGAATCTTTTATACAATCATGAATCTATGCATGTGTAACTTCTAGTTGATACCTACAAGGGTGTGTGTTATAAAATTTGCTCCTCAAACAATCAAGTTGTCACAAGACATCATGCACTTCTATCATCAAATCATTCTGAAACTACCTTTCCAAAATATACAAACACTTCATACAGCTCGAAAGATATTTCTCGTATCTTGTAGATATGCTTCTTAGAGTCCCCCTCTTCAATATTCATATTTACTGGGAGTCTCCAAGTTGGATGGCTCAAAAAAATACCCACTATGATGTGAAGTAATAGTCCTCTTCATCTTCGGATTCATCATCATCCTCTTCCTGAATTCTGACGTTCCTTACATCTTCTTCCTAAATTCTGACATCTTCTTATTCATCCTCTTTCTGGGTTCTAACATCTTCCTCTTTGCCTATGGATTCATCATGATCTTTATTTGTTGCAAATCTTGTGAGTACCATATATGATACATGGTCTTCATTCACCTACTCTTCTTGTTTTTCATTTCTTCTCCAAACCTTCCTATATCTGACATAAGTTTTTTTCTTCATGGGAGGCTTTATCGCACTTCTAAAATTTCGAGTAGTGTGACCATAATTGTGGAATTTGTAACATTCAATATTGGAGAGAGCCACATAACCATTTCTTGCTTGATCATTTCTTCTATATGCTCTGCAATCTACATCTTTATGTCCAAAGTTAGTACATGTAAAAAAATGACCCAAAAAGAAATTTTGATACCTAGGAGTGAATGATCTTTTGTGTGGTGTAGTCCTTTTGAATTCCTTCCTTGGTTGATCGAAATATTATCTTTGGTTGTTTCCTTCACAGTGATTGAAGCTTCCTTGATTCTTGAATGTAGAAGGTATTTTGTGTCAATTCCTCTCTGACTCTTGCTAACCATGACTCCTTCCTTTGAGAACTTATGCATAACTCTTTTGTTCTATTTCTTTCGTCATGGAGATTGAACCTTCCTCAAAATGAACATTCTTGTATCCTAGTCCGGATTTGTCACTATATGGCCTTTGACTATTGAGAATTTTTTTGAACACTTGAGAACTTTTCAAGTTCTTGCTAAGCTTGTTGACTTTAACTCTCAATGTCACAACTTCCTTTTCAAGCTTCTCACACTCTTTTTTTTTCTTTATCATCTATATATGCATTACTTCTTATGTTCTCTTTCCTTCTTCAAGTTGGGTTTTCAAGTGGATGATTTCTTCTTTGAATGATTTTTTTTTCTTCCTTTCTTTCTTCAGCTAAGTTAAATCACTAATTAGTTCAACCTCAAGATCCACTACTCCTTATTCTTTGTCACTTTTAGGAGTTATTTTCTTAGTTTTTGTAGCCATAAATAGTACTCTTTCAGAGTCACTATTGCTTTAATCATCTTCATTAGATGAGGAATTGTCTTCTATTGAGTAGATATTTTTATTGAAGGCTTTCCTTTTATCTCCTTTCTTGTTTCCCTTTTGATATTTCTTTTGTTTCTTGGAATCTTATTATTCATCACTATCTCATTTCTTAGCATAAGGACATTTATTTGCAAAATGACCAATTTTACCACAATTACAACATTTTAAGGGAATCATACCTTTGTACTTGTCAGTTCCTCTCTTCAACTTTCTTACAAAGTTGGTTATTTATTCATCTTCGTCTGAATCATCGTTCCAGCTGCAGTTCATCTTTGACTCATTCTTTTTCTTCTTCTTTGTCTTTTTGGATGCTTTAAAATCCACTTCCATATTGAATGGGTTCTCTTGTTTTGTTCTCATTTCATAAGTTGTAAATATTCCATGTAGCTCGTCCATGATCAGTGTATCAAGATATGTTCTTTCTTCTAGAGATGATATCTTAGGATCAAATCTCAATGGAAGAGATCTTAATACCTTTTGAACAATCATAGATTCTTCAACTTCTTCTCCCAATCCTTTAATTTCATTTATTGTTTCATCAACTTGTAAAAAGTAAGTTGTAATGTCTTCATCTTCCTTCATTTTCAACTATTCAAATTGATCTATGTAAGTATGAATCTTGGCCGCCTTAACTTTGGCATCTCCTTCATAAACATTTTGAAGTTTGTCCCAAATCTCCTTTGTAGAATCGCAATGCATAACCTTGACATATACTGAATCAACCAAGCCATTTAGGATAGCATTTTTATCCCTTGAATTGTTTTGACTAAGTTTATTTCCATCATTATTTGTTGGGGGAGTGGCAGGCTCTTTGTATCTATCTACTATCGATTGTCAAACATCAAATCCCTATGTTTGTACATGTGTTTTCATCCTTCTACTCCATAAGGCATAGTTCTATCCATCAAATTGTGGTACTCCAATCTTAGTGTATTCCATGATCTTCATTCCAGTGGTTAGACTATTTTCTTGAAGGACCTCAATTGTTGGAATACTGAGAGGGGCGGTGAATCAGTATGAGCACTTTTTACTACTTTTAATCACAATATATATACACTTCAACTTTATCAGCAATATTCAATAGTTTATCACTTATGCATTCAATATATCATTGCATCGTAAATAGTAGCATTCATCAGTTCATAATAAATAACCACAGATACACAATACACCAGAATTTATGTGGAAACCCAAATGGGAGAAAACCACAGAATGTTTTCTTATATATATAAAGAATACATTCATAGGAAGCACCAAATTCCAAATTCTCCAACACCAACTGGAAAGAGGCACCAACCCCCTGATTTACAGGATCCAACCTGAAGAAAGATAAAACTCCCTATATTCTCTAGCACCAACTGGAAGGAGGCTCCAACCCCCTAGTTTGCAGGCTTTAACCTAAAGGAAGATACAACTCTCTGAATTCTCTAGTTACAACTGGAAGGAGACTCCAACCCCCTAGTTTATAGGCTCCAAATCCCTATGTTCTCTAGATCCAACTAGAAGGAGGCTCTGACCCCCTGATTTACAGGATCCAAACTAAAGGAAGCTCCAACTCCTTGTGTTCTCTGACACCAACTGGAAGGAGGCTACAACCTCATTTCCTTTCCACTTCCTACCACCACGAAATATAAGTGTAGAATCAACATGTCACTACCACTGATACTGTCACTGTCACTGTCTCATCAACATGTAATCAACCTAACACTGTCATTATCACATCAACATGTAACTATCATTGTCACATCAACTTGTAACTAATGATCAACCAATCATCCAACTTGTCATTGTCCCTGTCACTGTCACTATCACTATCACTGTCATTGATATACCATCATCAACCAATTATAACTTGATCCACTCACATGGATACCAAAACCATCATCATACCATGTATCATACCATGTACATTAAGCATATACACCAACCATATACCAGAACATGTACCATACCATGTACCAAAACATGTACCGTACCATGTACAACAACCATGTACCAGAACCTATACCACACCATGTACCAAAATTACCAAGAGGTGCCTCTAGCAATGTACCATATCATCATCAACTCATGAACCATAATGTCACCAAGATGTGTCTCAATATCACCAATCATGTACCATAAGATATCACCAATGATGTGCTTCAACCAAGTACCAACATGCCTAAGAAGTGCCTTACCATGTATCATACCATCATCAAGATATGTGTCTCAACCATGTGCCAAAACATCAATGATATGTAGTCAACCATATACTTCAATCATATACCAAAAACCAGATACAAAGGTACCATAACATCACTCAACCATGTATCCAAGATGTACCTCAAACCATGTGCCTCAAGTATGTGCCAACATCCATAAACCATGTACCAAGAGATACCATCAAACATGTGCCATATAACTCATGATATGTCTCAATCATGCCATAGACCAAGTACATAGCATCAATGGTGTACCTCAACCAAGAACCAACATTACCAAGCATACCTTAAGCATGTACTAAAACATCCATTCCATGTACTACATCAAACATGTGCCATAACCTCATCAATAAGTGCCTCAAACATGCATCAATATCACCAAGAAATGTACCTCATACATGTACCAAATATATACCTCACACCATGCACATAAGATGTGCCTCAAGCATGTACCAATGTCTCAACAAGATACCAAAGACATGCATCAAGCATGCACCATAAATTACCAACATGTAACCTTCAAAACATGCATATAGACATACCTTCACATGTAGCTAACCCGATACATAAGATTACAGTTATGTAGCTCTTCCTCAACCTCAACAACCTAGTACTAGCATCCTCCACAAATTTGTCTTAGCCTCGCGGGAATAAGAGCAGTAAACTTACTTCCTATTGTTGCATTTATTGATACAATAAAGTATCATGTGGTATCATGAACTTGACCCTGTTACTTAACAACAAAGTAAAGGATGATATAGGCCTTATTCTTCATGAAATTGACCATGCAATTGTTAAAATATCTCCTTGAAGTCCTTATCTTCTATGTGTTCCTCTTTTCATGGAGCACGGGTAAGAGGCCCCATGTGCATAAGAGTACTCACAGATTTGGTCTTAGGTGTGTGTGGCCTTGATAGCATTTTTTCCAACTTTTTATTACTACCCTTCTTATACTTGACAATAAGATGAAATTGCTTCAAAATTCTCATACATTTTGATGTTGTGTCTTTAGTCTTACTTTGATATGAATTGGATCTTTGGAAAACCCTTTGTAGATATGTAACATTTCATTTTATTTTAGTTTGTATTTTTGGAAAAGTTGGAATTGGAAATGAACTTCCAAAGGCATCCCATTAAAATAATTAAGGCTATAGTGAAATGGAAATGGGAGATGAAAAGAGAATTGGGGAAAAAAAACTTAAAGGAGCCTAAAGAAGAGATCGAAATGAAATTTGCTTGAAGTAGATGGACAAAGGATCCAAGCAGCTTGTCCACATTGAGTGAAGGTGTCCTGAAGCCATGATTATCTTCAATTTGTATCTGCTGGTGAGTAACAATGCATGAGATTTTGAGCATGCATAGCTCACCCCTTTGTAATGAATTCTATGAGCTTAATAAAATGGTTCTAGTTTTCTTGTTCTAGTTTTCTTGTTCTAGTTTTCTATGTGTAATGTGTTGTGTGGGAGGTTGGTATGCATAATACATTGGTTAATGAAGAAAACCCACCCCAACATATCTCTATTTTCCACTGTTAAATGATTTTAGAGAGGGGAAATCAGTGGTTCTCAATCCATGGTTGTTGCAAAAGTTGCTAAATTCATTTTTCTCTCTCCTGTAAGTTGCCTTCTCTCTCACATAGGTGATTTTTTCTTGTTTTCTTGTGCTCTGAGGTTCCCACACATCATATCAATAGTGTTGGGTGTTTTTAATTGGTGGTTGGTCATTTTATGTTAAGCCCTAGACAAATCCCCATGTTATGTATAAAACCCCTTATTAAGCCCTAGATATTGAATTATTACATTTCTATTTTTATATGTGTAGGTTGGCTAGAACCCTTCATTGCACCCTTTCATCATAATTGTACCCCTTTCTCTCTCATATATATATATATATATATATATATATATATATATATATATATATATATATATATATATATATATATATATCAAGGAGACTTGGTCTTAGGATCATCTTAACACATCTGATATTGCATTCTAAATTGGATATATTGTAAAAGGAGGTTTCCCCATTGAATTGGATTGTAATTCATCGATTTGTTATCATTTTTAAGGCGTTGGATCATAACATTTGGTTTTAGACCTTTGATCCTAGGGTTTTTCTTCTCCAAAAAAGTCATCTTAGCATTTTCGCTATAAAAAATTTCTGCGATGATTCAGAGAGCTAAACTTGGAGGTTATTTAGAAGACATTGCAAGGTATCTATGGTAGAAATTTTCACTTATGGGTCATTATAATTTCAAAGATACACCATGTGGAAGATTGGGTTTTTCACTAGTCCTATTACTAGTCTTAAAAAAGTGTGTCAGGTAAAATCATCATATCTTATTCAGCGAGGATCCAAATTCAATGAGACTTGTTGAATTTCAAAGAGAACACACCGTAGTATTTCCGATACAATTTTCAGATTCAGGTATCAAATCTTGGTCATGTGGCATTATGTACAAGTTCACTCTCTGGAAAAGTCCAGAAAGTAGCAAGGTTTGGGAAAGTTATCATAACTTTCACTTTGTACATCAAATTTTGGTAAAACCTATGGCATTGCAAAGAGGACATATTAGATTAATACATGCCAAAATTTTAGACTTAGAAGGGCCGAAATTGTAGAAATGCATCATAAGGAAGGTCGTTTAGGAGGACAAACTCCAAATTAAGGGTTTAAAAGGTACATAACTTACAATTGACATAACTTTTTATTAAAAAATCTATTTTTGGTTATTCAAAATTTGTAATAAAGAGGAAAAAGAGGAGAATTATTATTTTCTCACATGGCTCCAAAGGCTCCTCCAAAAATTACTTCACCAACTAAACCTCCATAAATCTCAACCATGACTCGAGATGAAATTGACGAGATTTATTGACATATGGAAAAGAGGATTGTTGGGTGTCAATTTTGGTCTTCTCACCAGCTCTTTCATCTCCACTTTTTCCAGATCACCCTTCACTTTTGTCTATTTTTCACCTCTTTGATGGAATAATGTGCATAGAACAAGGTATAAGTTGTCTTTTGGAAGAAAAATTTTAGTTTAGTGAGAGCATGAAGAGAATAAAAAACTATCTGGTCATCTCAAACAATACAGGAACAGGGATGGGGCACCTTTAACTACTACTAAAATGAAATTTGGGAAGAACTAAGGAAAAGGATCAGACCTACAAATTTTGAAATTTTGATCAATTTCCTTGGAATCAAATTGCATGAGGACATGCAATACCTTCATTCGAGGGGAGATGTCCGGTGTCAATTTGGTCTTCTCACCAGCGCTTTCATCTCTATTTTTGCCTGATCACCCTTCACTTGTGTCTAGTTTTCACCTCTTTGATGGAATAATGTGCATTGAAAAAGGCATAATTTGTATTTTGGAATAAAACTCTTAGTTTATCTAATAAATGGTGATTAAAATCTATTTTGTAATCTACTTCTTATAAATTAGATATTACATGAAGTAATTGTATCTTTTAGTTACTACATGAATTGGTGGTTGAGATAATTCCCCTCAATCAAAAGGAGAATTTCCACTTTGAGTTATTTTGTGGATGTCTCAAGATGATGAATTACATGTTTTTTCCATATTTGTAGTATATGGAGCTAAGTATTTAAGCAGCTGGTCAACGTCGGCAAAATTACAGGAATTCATAGGCATTACCAGAAAATCTGCAAACTATTCAGAAAATATGGGATTCAACACCAGAAAAAAGAAGCAGTTGAAGTCAGTCAATAAATCAAGGATTAACTTGTTAAAATATCAAGGAACAATCATTTCAAACACAATAATGGAGATTTGAACTATTTTCCTATAATTCGTTTTGAAAAAATAGAGTTTTTAGGTAGGGATATTCAAAGGTTATTTCTGGTGTGATGAGGGTGAATCAGAGAATTTCGCGATATGGGTTTCGTATGGAATAAGGTAATGTAGGCGAAACATGGGGAAGAATCCCCAAAAAGTGCATGATGTGGGTTGTGCGAGTGTTTCTTTAGAAAATAATTTGTCAGATTTTCTTGTAGCGGTTGATTTACGATTTTCTTAATGTGTAAAACCCAACTCGGATTTGATGGATCAGTTCTAGGATTGGGGAATTGGTTATTTAATATTTTGTATAAATAATATTCAAATAAAAATACATGGAGGAGGGGAAGTTATTGAGAGCATGATTATGATCCCGAATACAAATTGTAAATGTTGATCGTTGTCTTACATTCAATATAAGAAAGTTCTAAGCATTTTCATGTGTTGAAGTTTTTTTAAGTTCTAAGTTTCATCGAAAGCATATCTAGGAGCCCCCCCTGGTATGTGATGTTTTCATTTTTAAGCAGTGTGTGTAGTGGAAGTACTTCCTCTTAATTTATTTCATATATTTTTTTTGTTTCCTGTAAGGTTACATTGTTGTAATTTCCTGAAGATGCATAATTTTATATCACAGACAATGTTGCTTTATGTATGGTGAGTAATTGTTCAGATAATGATGTGAAGATAGTCAAACAAGTGAATGATCTACCATCACTGCACTATATCAATAGTTCTCACAAATTATGTTGAAGATTAAACAAATTATGTAGGTTTTCTTGCTCGCACATTTCATTTCAGTATTTTGAGTTTATCTCCAGTTAACCATTTACTCAGAAATATTCATTTTTGGTTTCAGAACCTAGTTGAACAAAACATAGTGATTTGTAAGTAAGCATGGAGATTGACTTCTTGCAATCTGAGTCCCTACTGCTTGGCGGTCAAGTCTAAGTGACTGTGATCATAGGAATGAATTTCTGATTGTGAGTTTTGCATTTTATGGATTTGATTTTAGTAGGAATTCTTAGGCAATTTCAAGACTAGTTTTGCACATATTGTGGTTGTGTCTCACAAGTTTACTTACCCAAATTGATAATTAAATGCTGAGGAATCTAGACCACTAGATCATCCTAACAAGGATCATTGAAAATAGGGAATAAATTATGGATGAAATGGAAAATAATATATATAAGAAGATGGATGAAATGGAAAATAAGATGGATGATAAGATGGATAAGAAGATGGATGACATGAAAAATAAGATGGATGAAAATCAAGTGGAATTAAAAAAATCCATGAAGGAACTGAAAAATAAAACCATATGAAACCATATCAATGGTATCAATGGGTAATTAAAAGGAAGACCCCTATTTATCATTATACTTGGGGTTTATTTACAATAGAATTAGAAGCACAATATGGGAAAGCGTGGGAACGGGACTACTTCATTCAATTGACAAGAATCAAGCACTTAGGTGATATTGAATATTATAATTCATAATTCTAGGTATTGGCCACAAGGGTGGATGACATAAGTGATGAAAAACTATTGTAAGCTTACATGGGTGGATTAAAAAAGGACATTAAACATGAGCTTCTCTTAAGACATCCTACAAATATTATGGAAGTTATACAATCTGCTTGTCATATTTAAGCCAAGAATAAGGTCATACAAAGTCTACCAATGGAGCATACACATGAAGTCGAGATCATTTTGGGGTTCATAACATAATCGCACCTCAACCGACAAGGTTGACACCTCAACAAATGGATAAAAGAAGAGAAAAGGGACCATGTTTCAATTGTGAAAACAAGTATAATAAGGGGCATAATTGTGGTGAGAAGAAATTATTCTACATAGATTGTGAAGAAGAAGAAGAAGATTAGGGATTGGATTTTCCACAAGATCCAGATCTAGAAGAAACTACTTCAACAATATCTTGTCATGCATTGGCCGACATCAGTACCCCTCAAACCCTCAAGATACAAGGATACATAAAAAAGAAAAAGGTAACAATATCGATTGATTCTTGTAGTACCCATAATTTAATCAATTACAAATTAGGAAAATATCTCAATTGCTTCATGTATCCCACACCAGAGTTTCAAGTAATGATTGCATATGGAGGTACTAAAAATTGTTCCAGGAAATTCCATAGTATTAATCTCAACATGGGAGGTAATTTTTTGGATATCTCCGTGATTTCCATCCAAATGGGTAGTGTTGATGTTGTATTAGGGGTCAAATGGTTACAATAATTGGGAACAATGGCCCTTAATTTTCAATATCTTTTTGTAAGATTTTCCCCATATGGAAAGGAAATTGAGCTTAGAGGTATCCAAGGGAATCCCTCTAAAGTGATAATCTCTAATAGCATGAAAAAATTACTCAAAAAGGGAAACCAGGGTGTAATTGCACAATTGTGCTCATTTGATGTTCAAACATTTATATCCTCTGCTCCACTAGATCTCCAAATAGTTATCAACAATAATTCCAAGGTGTTTGGTGAAATGATTAAGGGTATTCCACCTACTTGATATCATGACCATGCCATTCATTTGCAACTAGGAAGTGTACCGCCTAACATTAGGTCTTACAAGTATCCATATGCATAGAAGAGTGAGATTGAGCTCATGATCAAAGAAATGTTAGAGGTTGGTATCATTCAACCTAGACAAAGTTCTTTCTCTTCACTAGTGGTGTTAGTTACAAAAAAGGATGGTTCATGGTGTATGTGTACAAATTATAGAAAACTCAACAAAATGACCATCAAAGATAAGTTTTATGTTCCTATCACCGATGAATTATTAGATGAGTTGCATGGAGCAAAATTCTTTATTAAGTTGGATATTCATTCAAGATATCATCAAATCAGAGTGAGGCAGGAATACATTCGTAAAACATATTTTAGAACATATGAAGCTCATTATGTGTTTTTGGTTATGCCATTTGAACTTACTAATGCACCTTCAACATTTCAAATCTTGATGAATTTTATTTTCAATCCCTTCCTTAGAAAATTTGTGCTAGTATTTTTTTATGACATACTAATCTACAGAAAATCTTGGGAAGAGCATGTACAACATGTTGATAGGGTATTACAACTATTGGAAGAGAAACAACTTTATGCAAAGTATTCCAAGTGTGCCTTTAGGGTTCAAGAAGTGGAATATTTGGGTCATATTCTATCTCTTGAAGGTGTAAAAGTGGACCCTAACAAAATTAAATCTATGAGGGAATGGTCAATTCCCAAAAACTTGAAGAAACTTAGAGGATTATTAGGATTGGTATGCTATTATCACAATTTTTTCAATAACTATAGTCAAATAGCAGCACCTCTAACAACATTATTAAAGAAGGAATCATTTTCTTAGACCTAAGAAGTAACCAAATCTTTTGAAAAACTTGAGGCAATGTGTACAAATCCCATCATGGCCACACCTAACTTTACAAAAACATTTATTATGGAGTATGATGCCTCAGGCCATGGTATTGGTGCATTTTTAATGCAAGAAGGAAGGCCCCTTGTCGTTGAAAGCAACCAAATTAAAGGGGAAAAAGATTTTAAACCCATTTATGAAAAATAAAGGTTGGCCATAATACATGTACTTCAAAAATGGTGCCCTTACCTATTAGGAAGACACTTAAAAGTAAAAAAACATCATGATAGTTTGAAGAACTTCTTGGAGCAAAGTTAATCTTCAGAAGAGCAAGGATACAACAACTTAATAAATGGATTTCCATAAATGAAGAAGACCTAGTCTTAGGATCATCTTAACACCTCTCATATTGCATTATGAATTAGATATATTGTAAAAGGAGGTTCCCCCCTCAAAGTGGATTGTAATTCATTGTTCTTTTATCATTTTTAAGGCACTGGATCATAGCATGTTCTACTTTGCTAGGACATTCCCTCATTTTTGGGTGTCCCAATTGACCAGTTGTTATAGCAAGATTCGCGTCACCCTATGCAAAGTTTCTTAGGAGACCTTTTTCCATTTCCCTATGCAGACTTGAAGTCCCTTTTTGCAAATCCCAGAGATAAAAACAATATTTTTCCACATGTACATGCCCTAACTATTATACAGCATGTGTATACGCATGTTGCACCACTACATCCCGCATACATCGGGTTTTGTGCCCAAAATTAAAAAATAGTGTTGGGTTTCCATGTCACGCCACGAGAACCATGATCCTTGACCTTCCATATACTGGAAACGTTCTCACTCGACTCTTCAGTTCCACTTGAAGGATATAAATGGGCCATATCCGAGCTATGGAAAGGAGGAGAAGAATTCAACTTTGAGAGAAAAGTTACTCTGGAGAAATTATTCACTTCATATTGAGTCTGCATCCCTTTGTCCTTTTTAAGTTTGAACACATTGTTTAGCCCCCAATATCTTCCCTATTTGATTGAGAACCTCATTGTCTCTCTTATATGATCTTTCCTTTGGTGGAGGATTGAAGTGGTGGAGGCCCAGCTGGAAGGGACTTGTTTCTCGATTCTGAACCGTGCTAACATGGAAGTTTGTAATTCATTCACTTTTGTTGATTACATTTTAATAGAATTACTCTTTTCTTGTCCAATCAATATCTTGCAAATATTTGAATTGTTATTCCATGGGCATATTTGTTATGAATGTTGATGGATTGTGCTATTGAATGTGCTAACTTTATATATTATCACCATATGCTTGTGTTTCTTGGTTGTTGAGGACAAGTTGTAGGTGTATTGATTTGAGTCAAGTGCTCAAACGTGGACTTCATTGAACGTCTAGACGATGTAGACTCTTTATCTTGTCTCGTTAGCATATTTACTTATATAGCATATCTGAGATTATAGTTGATTTCTGCAGTCATTTTTGTCTGTTGTGGTTTACCCCTAACCATAGAGAGATTTTCCTC
>ML787918.1:154123-174549 GCA_009831015.1 Picea engelmannii | reverse complement strand
CTTGTTACGTAGAGTTTTCTCCCCCAACTGGTTACTCTTCCAGTCCCTATGGATAGTTTGATTGATGCCTCCTGCATCTCAAAGTTTCATCATCAAATCTATGATGTTAGAGTCATCCATATGTCTCATGCTCTTGTTCAAAGGATGTTAGAGTCATCCATATGTCTCATGATGAGAACTCATGTTAGAGTCATCCATATGTCTCATGTGTCGGCCATTCCTCAGAACTCTTGACTTTTCATGTTGGCCATACCCTCAGTGTGTCTCAAAATTACATGAAATTGTAGTCCTATTGTGCACCATGGTCCTACTTTCATCATTGGTAGGTAACCTTGAACTGAGAAGTCGACATCTCATAATTGGTCGTTGACTGGGGGGTTTCCCTTGTGTTCGACGGCAAGAAATCTATTCACACATTGGGATTCATGCAGTTTCTTAGATGCCATTAGCCTTATTGGTGGTTTCCTCCCCTTTGTCAGTAGTTTTCCTTATTGGTTTCTATTCATAAGGTATTTTTCGTGTCCCGCTTGCATCTAGTACATGCAAAAGACGCACAGGCTTGTTGGTTCGTGAACATGTTCTTCGTCCAATTTCCTCCAAATCATCAAGCTCCTGCTTTGTACCTCATGTTGAATGATGAGAGATTCCTCAATGCTCTCCTTTTAGCAGGTCTCCTTCCATCGCTCATCTATTCTGGAAACAAGACCTAGAGTCCTATGAGTACCTAGAGGCTTGCAGTCATTAGTGGTAGGTTCTCCCACCATCGACGGTTGGGAATACATCAATGTCTCTTGATCGATGGATTCTTCAAGTGTTCGACCCCGACACCTTTATTCACACTTATAAGAATGTACTCGGTGCCTTGATACCTACTTTCATTATCAGTAGGTTGTATTACATTTGTTAACGATATACCTTAATGATCGGTAATCAAATGAAGTCTCAGTGTGTTCGACCTCAACTCCTTTATTCACACAATGTAGACTTGCACCTTTGGCGGAACGTGTAGAAAACTTGAAGACATCAATTCATAGTCGCATATTTCTTGAGATGTTGCTATCTCCCATTGGACCAGTACCTATATGACTTCAGTGATCATGGGGGATCAGATTGTACTCCATTGTATACAGATATCTTCAGATTGATTTTGAGACTGGTTTTACTGGGCCTTGTTCATGACTATGATAGCCTTTGTCATGTAGCAACCTTTTTATTTCCTACTCATGGCCATGAACAACTATTTGGTATATTTTCACATGGATCTACAGTGTAATTCAAATTGGCAGCCATGTGCGCAAAGTCAATACAGATTGCAATATTCTCATGAGCAACTAGTTCGTCTAGTTGAGTCTCCATTACTCCAGTTATGGGTATTATAATGTATTTCGTCCATTGCAGATACTCCTCTAACCTCACACATTAGGGGGCATCTATTATAGCAAGATTTGCCTCACCCTATGCAAAGTTGCTCATAAGGCCTTTTTCCTTTTCCCTATGCAGACTTGAAGTCCCTTTTTGCAAATCCCAGAGATAAAACAATAGTTTTCCACATGTACGCGCCCTAACTATTATACAACATGGGTATACACATGTTGCACCACTATAGCCCGCGTACGTCGGGTTTTGTGCCCAAAATTAAAAAATAGTGTCGGGTTTCCATTTCACATCATGGGATCCATGATCCTTGACCTTCCATATATTGGAAACGTTCCGACTCGACCCTTCAGTTCCACCTGAAGGCTATAAATGGGCCATATCTGAGCTATGGAAAAGAGGAGAAGAATTCAACTTTGAGAGCAAAGTTACTCTGGAGAAATTATCCACTTCATATTGAGTCTACATCCCTTTGTCCTTTTTAAGTCTAAACACATTGTTCATCCCCCAAGCTCTTCCCTACTTGATTAAGAACCTCATTGTCTCTCTTATACGAGCTTGTCTTTGGTGGAGGATTGAAGTGGTGGAGGCTCAGCTGGAAGGGACTTAGTTTCTCGGTTTTGAACCATGTCGACACAGAAGTTTGTAATTCATTCACTTCTGTTGATTACATTTTAATATAAATACTCTTTTCTTGTCCAATTAATATCTTGTAAATATTTGAATTGTTATTCCATGGGTGTATTTGTTATGAATGTTGATGGATCATGCTATTGAATGTGCTAACTTTATATATTATCACCATATGCTTGTGTTTCTTGGTCGTTGAGGACAAGTTGTAGGTGTATTGCTTTGAGTCAAGTGCTCAACGGTGGACTTCATCGAACGTCTAGACAAGGTAGGATCTTTATCTTATCTCGTTAGCATATTTGCTTATATAGCATGTATGATATTAGAGTTGATTTATGCAGTCATTTCCGTCTGTTGTGGTTTACCCCTAGCCATAGAGAGATTTTCCTCGTAACACCAGTTGATTGATCTTAGACCTTGTTGGGTCATAATTTTTTAGTTGGTAATTTTTCCTCTTCCCTCAAGTTGTTGGTCAACTCAATTTTCATCCTTGGTTGTTTTTCTTTGATGTCGAGTGTCTAAACTCATCCCGAATATTTTCCTCTAATATATGTTCCTAAACCCACCCCTCGACATTTTTCTCTATTGTTGAGTGGCTTAATTTGTCCACTAAACATTTCTTTATGGTTGGGAATCCTCACTTATCTCACTGGTAAATTAACATTTTCCCACAAGTTTTCATGGGATGCAATAATTCTCTCCAATGTGTGTGTTGCTATGAAAGTTGTTGCTCCAGAAGCTATTGAAGTAGTTTGAACTCTGAAGTACATAGACATAGAACTTTAATGATTTATAGTAAGCATATGTGTTGGTGAAATGGACATGTTATAAGCATGCCATTTATGGATTATATGGTATCAGAGCAGGTTCCAAAGACTTGGAGAATACATGCATGGTAAACACCCATAGCCACTATTTAAATAGTGGAAAATCATTTCTACCAGACCTATAGAGAAGCAAAAGACTATCAATGGAAAATAATCATTGTGAAGAATATAGGGAAGACCCAGAGGTCAAATTGGCTCGACTGGAGAAAAGCATTGCTACATTGACATAGTTGGTGACAAACTTTCTGGTGAAGAAAGATAGGGAAGCATATTCAGCAAAGATTGAGCATGGAGAAGATAAGGCAGACCAATAGGATCCCATGTACAATGATTCGAGTAAAAACCATTATTTTTCTTCATCATCCTGTATTCAAAAGTTCAAGCAAAGATTGAAATACCCATGTTTAATGGACAAACTAATGTTGAAGTCTTGGATAGTTGGTTGAAACAATTGGAAGTTTATTTTGGTCTTCATCAAATCTAAGAAACACAGCAGATCTCCTTTTCCCGCTTGAAGATGATAGGACATGCTTTGTTATGGTGGGAGAGTTATGTGGATGCATTAAGGATATTTAAGAATCCCATGGTAATGAAATGGTAGTAATTCAAGGCATTGTTGAAGTCATAATTCTATCCCATAGGCTACGAAGAGGAGCAACTCATGAAGATGTAGTACCTTCAGCAAGAATAAGGAAAAGGAGTGAAAGAATACACTTTCAAATTTAGGAGGTAGGCCATTAGGTTGGGTATCTCTTTGGAAGCACTAGGGGTGGTGATGAAGTACCTTGGAGGACTTTTCAACCATATTTGAAGACAATTGTAGCTTCATGGTGTGAAAAGCATAGGAGAGGAAAGAAAGAAGGATCTCTACATTGAGTTGGGCTACAAGAAAGGACAATAGCACATAGGCTAAGAAGAAATCAGCAAGAAAAGAGATAAGAAGATGGCAGACACAATTTAGAAAATGAGGCATCCTAACAAGAATTGCAAACATTGTGATGTGGATGGGCACGCAAAAGAGAAGTTTTGGAAAATTCATCCAGAATTATGTCCAAAGTGCCTAAAGTCCAAGGAGAAAGAAAAGTTAACTACCGAGACAAAAAAAAAGTGGTAGAAAGCACCCCTAATCTAGATGAAGTCGTAATTTGCACCACATTACAACAGCCAAAGGCGAATGGAGATAAACATGCACTATACTGAATCAAGGTTAAAGTGAAGAACTAGAAGGTAAATTCCTTGTTCAACGGTGGTTCTCAATGTAATCTAGTTTCTGAAACATTAGTTGATGAGCTTGGTCTAGAAACCTACAATCTAGTGTAGTTAAGTTCACTAGTATGGTTGCAAGGGAAAACTATTATGAGAATCACTTGGAGATGTAAAATCAAGTTGGCCATTAGTGTCGACTATGTTGATGAGGTAGAATGTAAATTTGCACCATTGGACGTTTGCGGGGTAGTGTTGGGTAGCCCATACTTATGGGATAGGGATGATACCTTCTACAAGAGAGAAAACAAGTACTGCTTGGTCAAGCCTTGTCAAGGAATACCTTGTCAAAGCACATTAAGAGAGAGAGAGAGAGAGAGAGAGAGAATAATTCCTCTAGCAAAAAAACAAGGGAAAACAAGTAGGAAACAAGCCACATTCATTATAAATGGATTGGTGGAAATGGAGAGGAAAATTGAGGCCATATGCTTCCATATCCTTAATGGTCCATGTTTTGCGGTCTAAATGGGAAGGTGTGATCTGAATTGGATCTTTAGCCAACCCTTTTGTAAATTTGTAACATTTCGTCTAATTTTAGTTTGTATTTTTGGTGAAGTTGGAATAAAAACTGAATCGTGCGATGGTTAACCTTCCAAGAGAATCCCATTAAAATAATGAAGGTTGTAGTGAAGAGCCAACAGGAGATAAAAAGAGAATTGGGGGAAAAATTGAAGGAGCAAAAGAAGAGTTGGAAAGGCAACCTGCTCGAAGTAGATGGACTACGGAGTTAAGAAGCCTTTCCACATTGAGCGAAGTTGTCCCGAAGCCATGGTTATCTGCAATTTGGGTCTGCTAGTGAGTAACAATGAATGATATTTTGAGCATGCATAGCTCACCCCCTTTGTAATGAATTTTCTAAGCATAATAAAATGGTTCTAGTTTTTTGTGTGTAATTTGTGTAAATTCTAACCTTGTACAATATCTACTACAAACAGATATTCAGAAAAGAACATAAACTATACAATGGAAAAATACAAACATTACACATATATTTTTCCCCTGGAAACCCAAACCGGGAAAACCAGAATATTCTATATTCATTCATTGTGATACATTGTTTACAATACAATATACATATAGGATCCAGCGGCATCCAAAACCCTAACCCAATGACCTGGATTAGTCCAAAACCCTAATTCCTTAACTGGAAATAGAGAACCATCGGCAAAAACCATGTGCCAAAAAACCACCTAAATACGTGACACGTTTCCTGAGGTAGGTGACACGTTTACCGAGGAAGAAAAAAAATTCTAACCCCCATGCACGCCCGACGCAGACGCTCAGACACTACTACTCATGCAAAGAATATAACACATACCCAATATTATCCCACTTGTTTTTTTCTTTTCATATAGGGGGTTATAGGGTTACATAGTCAACAATCCAGGGCAAAAATGCCCATGGATCCTCTACACCAAGAAAAATTCTCAGCGCTCACAGATTTTTTTAATGAGTCTACAACATTCTTCAAAGTGTCCACCTTCATCAATGATACTTTCTTTTCTTCAATCATGTCTCTCACAAAGTGATATTGAACATCAATATGCTTTGTCTTTGAATGATAAGTCAGGTTCTTCCCCGCAACCTTCTTATCTAGATTTCTCATGTTTTCCTTTGGAACATGAACATATGCATCGCAGCCAAATACCTTGAGATGTGTGAGAGAAGGTTCCTTACCAATCCATACCTCTTGTGGAGTCTTGTCATCCAAAACTGATGAGGGTGATCTGTTGACCAGGTAACATGCATTACCCACTGCCTCTACCCATAATTCTTGCCCTAACCCAACACCACTGAGCATGCACCTTGTTTTTTCCATCAGCGTCCTATTCATCCTTTCTACAAATCCATTCTACTGAAGTGTATATGGAGTAGTCTTTTTCCTTGCTATACTGCACTTCTTACAGAATTATTCAAATTCATTCCCACAGAACTCTCTATCATTATCTGTCCTCAATACCTTAATTATTTTCTCTATTTGATTCTCAACAAGAGCCTTAAACTCTTTAAACCTGTCAAAAACTTCAGATTTCTTCCTGAGGAAGTATATCCATGTTTTCAACGAGAAGTCATCTATAAATGAGACATAGTACACAGATTTTCCCAATGATGGGACTGACACAAGTCCAAAAACATCATTGTGAACTAGCTGTAAAATTCCTTCTGTGCTCATTTCACTAGAGGGGAATCTTACCCAATTATGCTTCCCATATAGACAATGTTCATAGAAATCAAAATCTAGAGAGAAATTAGACATACCTTCAACCATACCTTTATCATGGAGTAGTCGAAGACCCTTATCTATGATATGCCCCAGTCTTTGATTCTATAACATAACCTTTTCTCCAGAGACTGTAGGAGTTATTTCTTCTTCAACTCCAATATCAGGAATAATGGAGCTATTAAACTCATCACTAATAGTGCTTCCTAGCAGCTTATATAGAGTTCCAAACCTAACTCCCTTCAGCAACACCATTGCTCCTCAAACCATCTTGTAGGTTTCCTTTTTAAATATTGTTTTTACCCCTGCATCGTCCATTTTTCTTACAGAAATCAAATTTCTGGCCAAACCTGGGATGTGAAGAACACTAGGCAATGTTCTAATCCTTCCATCTATGAGCCTCAACTTGACACTTCCTCTTCCTATGATTTTGGTTGTCGAATTATTAGCTAAGAAAACATTACCTCCATCATACCTTTCATATTCACATAACCACTCCATGTGGGGAGTCATATGAAAGGATGAACCAGAGTCAACAAAGCATGCCTCATGATTTGCATGTGTACTTGAAGAGGCCAAGTACACATCCCCTCCTTCTTCCTTGGAGGTATTTTCTTCTGTAGAAGAAGATTCTTCAGATCCCTTCTTTTTCTCAAATTTGGATCTACATTGTTTCTTGTAGTGCCCTTATTTTCCACATCTCCAACATACCCTTGCAAACTTTCCGAGAGATTTAGATCTACCCTTATACTTAGGTCTCCCACTTGAGAAATTATATCTATTTCTTTCCTGGGAACGTCCTCTTGCAAATAATGCGTCTGTGTTATGTCCTTCCATATTCTTTCGTCTCATCTCCTTTGACATCAAGGATGAGACCACTTATTCATACTTCAAATAAGTTGTATTACTACCTATGGCCACAACCAGATTATCCCACGAGTTTTGTAAAGAACACAACAAACTGATACATTTATCTTCATCTGAAATTTTAATCTCAACAGATACTAATTGACTTACCATAGTATTGAAGGCATTCAAATGATCTTCCACCGAGTCTCCATCTCTCATCCTCGGGTTATATAGCTTATTTCTCAGGAATAGTTTATTTACCAGGGACTTAGACTGATACAACTTCCCCAACTTTTCCGATAAATCCTTGGATGTCTGACACATTCAGTAATACTGAATCGGAGAGACACAGTTGGATTGTGCTATTTTCCTTCCGATCCAACTTTTTCCAGTCATCTGCAGAAGTTCATGTAGGTGCAGTACATGGATCTACCACGATCCACTGATCTTTGTCCACCAAAATATATTCCATCTTGATCTTCCACAGCTCAAAACTTTTCCCATTAAACTTCTCAATCTCCATCTTCGAATTTCTTTCCATTTCTTTTCACCTGAAAAAGCAATACCATGGATCTCCCACTGTAACAAGGCTTATCACAGTCCCGAGCTAAACCCTTGACCACAAAGGCGTCCCCCTGAAGCCAATAAAGATCTGATACCAAATGTAAATTCTAACCTTGTACAATATCTACTACAAACAGATATTCAGAAAATAATAGAAACGATACAATGGAAAAATACAAACATTACACCGAGATTTTTCCCCTGGAAACCCAAACCAGGAAAACCAACATATTTTATATTCATTCATTGTGATACATTGTTTACAATACAATATACATATAGGAGCCAGTGGCATCTAAAACCCTAACCCAATGACCTGGATTAGTCCAATACCCTAATTCCTTAACAGGAAATAGAAAACCATCGGCAAAAACCATGTGTCGAAAAACCACCTAAATACGTGACATGTTTCCCGAGGTAGGTGACACATTTCCTGAGGAAGAAAAAAAATTATGCCAAGAATATAACACATACCCAACAATTTGTTGTGTTGGAGGCTGGTCTACATAATACATTGGTTAATGAAGAAAAAGCATCCTAGCATCTCTTTATTTTCCTCCATTGAATGATTTTGGAGAGAGGAAATCAGTGGTTCTCAATCCATAGTTGTTGCAAAAGTTGCTAAATTCATTTTTCTCTCTCCTGCAAGTCACCTTCTCTCTCACAAAGGTGATTTTTCTTGTTTTCTTGTATTATGAAGTGCCCACACATCATCTAGTTAGTGCTAGATGTTTTAACTATCGACTCCTCATTTCCCCTTTTCTTGGTCATTCCCTCATTGGTGTGCATCCCAATTGACCATCTAGTTGATGTTAGATTTTTTTTGGTCATATATTTTTAGTTGGGAATTTTTTCTCTTCCCACAAGTCGTTGGTCGACTTATTTTTCATCCCTGGTCATTTTTCTCTAATGTCGAGTGTCTAAACTCATCCCAAGACATTTTCCTCTGATGTTGTGTGCCTAAAATTGTCCCTCGACGTTTTTCTCTATTGATGAGTGGCTTAATTCGTCCACTGAAAATTTCTTTATGGTTTGGCCTCCTCACTTATCTCACTGGTAAATTATTTTTTTCCCACAAGTTTTCATGGTCGCAAGAACTCTCATCACAGAGTGTATTCCTACAGAAGTTGTTGCTCTGGAATTCATTGAAGTAGTTTGAATTATGAATTACACAAACATGGAACTTTAATGATTTATAGTAAGCATCCATGTTGATGAAATGGACATGATACAATACCATTTACGGATCATACTTTGGGCCTGTAAATGTTGTAAATGTTGGTGCTTGGTGTTGGATATAGTCTCCTTTCCCATCAAATAGTACTTCAATTTATTAATATCTTTCATGGGAGCATAGATCTCCTTTTCATATGTGGGATACATCAAGACAAATCCATGAAACAATTCAGAATGATAGAAAATTGGATTATATTTGTGCATCAAAACTACTCCCATAAAATACCCACTTATAGTTGTCTCCACTTCAAAGGACTTATGCAAATTTGGCAATGCTAAATCTAGTGCTTGACTGATATTTCGGTTCAATTCTTCAATGTCCTTTTGTTTATTATTTCCCCACTAGAAACTCTTGTCATTGGCTGTTATGACATTGTTATCACTCCAATCACACATGTTACCAAATTGAACAATTAAGGTACACCTTGGTTTGTTAGCAATTAGGTAACAAAACAAACCTTAAGAAAAGGGCCAAAATGAGTTAATTATACCCCTTAAGAGTATGATTGGGTAAAATATTATAAAACCCCAGGTTTTGTGTTACCACGCTATTTTTTCTTCTATAATTGTATGGCCACGTGGGAAAACTTCAACAATTATGTGACAAAAAGAAAATGTCATTGCATTTGCAAGCGCTGCAAAACTAGAAAAAATATCAGAGTAGGTTCGTTGAAAGGGCTTAAACAGAATCAACTATGGAAAGGGAAGATTCCTACCTTGAAGGTGACCTTCATGAGGATTCTTGAAAGCAAGTTTGAAGCTAAATGAATGCACTAATAATTTATAAATATAGATCTTAGGGGATCATTTGAAACATCTTTCATTTAGGAACTATTATGATGTTGCATTGTAGAGTGAGTGTCACTTCCATTTTACCCATTTTCATTTGAGGATCTACATTTCACCAAGGTTGTATTATTTTTTCTAAAGAAAAGAAGAGAAAAGGCCCAAGAGGATGAACTCGACAAGAGGACGGATTGGTCAGCCACTTTCCCATTTCCTAAGGTATAATCCATCTATAATTTTATTCTTGTTTAATTTAATCTCATTCATTCTCACCCACCATTACAGAGTCTATTGTATGTTTGATTATTTTTATTTGATAAAGCTTAAATTTTTGTTGTGATATTGAGCTATTCCAAGCAATTTCTTGCTTATTTTCTAAGATCCACTTGAGGTATTATTTGTTTAACAATGTGTAGCTTTTGGAGTCAATTAAAGAACTCGTTTCTCCTCCTCTTGTCCAATTACAATCATCCAGAAGCTAGAAGGAAAGGAAAAGGCATATTGAGGTATCCCTCCCTCCCTTCCTTACTGCATGTTACCAACCAAACTAGCAGGATCACCAATGTCCCTTGAATTTCTAAGGCGGTACCATGTAGGAAACTTTCTAAATTTCACTGTGGCACAAGTCCTTCCATGTTCAAGCCCAACTTCTATGCTAAAGGACTTTGGGAGGCTTCCCTAACACAATAACTTCACCCGAAAATTAGTACACTGGTGCTTATGTGATATAGAGGTGAAGGTAGGAGTGAATTATTTAAGCTAAATAATTTAGAATGATAAATAACTAACATAAATAATGCATACCAGCAAAATAAAACCACTCAAGATTCGTAAGATCAAGCAACAATATAGTGCAAAAGTGCGGTGAAATCCTTTACCAATTCCTCAGATGTATTTTTAAGTATACCTTTTGGTAATGTGGTTGTACTTTGAATTTTTCCTTGTTTTCCTAAGTTTTCAAATCTATCAAACGCCTAAACAAAGACAAAATAGCAAGAAACATGGCCCTTTTGAGGCCTCCCACAAGTGCTAAGCACCTTAGATCATTAGATATGTGGGATAGGAAGCTTGGGAAGCAAGATAAGAGTGATTTTTTATGCTTAAAGCTTTATATCTGCAACAAAATGGTAATTTCCAGCAAGCTGAAAATCAACTTGCATATTTTGGGTTCAAATCCCCCTAGGGTCAAAACCCAAAAAAATAATCCAACCAACAAATTAATTTTTGTGGCTAAAAATTCTTGATATACTACAGAAAATAATAGATATAACTCCATAAACAAGTATGGAAATCAAACAAGGTTTTTTTATGATAGAATACTTACGTTGCAGCCCCCTTTTGGATGAGATTCTTGTCAGATCTGGTGTAGGCTTCACTGTAAATTTTCAGATCTGCAAAAATTTCAAAATACACTTGTGAAATAGACAATAGAGTGCAAAAAACTAGAGGGTCAAATAACCTTAGGGTGGAGATAACTATGGAAACAAAATCCCCAAGTTTCTACTAGCTATGTGAGATGGAAATCCAGGCGCAAGCTAGCAAAATATTTTTGTTTTTTTGTATTTTATGATTTTTCAGTTTTGTTTAAAGCGAAAAAATAAAAAGAGATTGTTTGGATTTTAAAATAAAGTTGGTTGAATTAGTGAGGCTTACCTCGGCCTTTCTCTTACCTCCAAAGTGTTGGATTGCGATCACAACCCTTTCTAAGTTGATCGCAGAATTTGGACTAGAATTTGGGTTTGGAGTTGATGGGCTATCGCCCCCAATCTAGTTTAGAATAGTTGTATTGCTTCCAGATATTGCTAGGAAATATCCTCTAGTGGGATGGTCTCCAACCATTAGATCAACATAGATGTGAAATGAGATCTTCTCCTTGTTGAAGATACCCCTGATAAGGGTTTTTCCAATGCTTGGATTTGAACCACTTGACACCACCAAAGGAGTAGATGAGACGTAGTCTATACCTCTCCTTCCACATGACTATGTAGCCCCTCGGTGGATTGATCTAATATCCCTGCAAATAATATGGAAAAAACAATATCTACTCTATGAAGAACTCTTACACTTAGCCAAGAAGAAAGAGCATAGAATAATCAACCCATGAAATGCACTAGAAAATAAAATTTCTTATTGGATGAAATAAATGATCTCACAATTTGACAACAACCTGATTGGGAGGAGGGACTAGATTTTTATAGATTCTATTTGTAACGATTAGTTTCCCTCTCCCAATTAAAAAAAATTGTTTGACTTATCATCCACAATGGTCGGAGACTATGTCATTTATCAAAAATTATTTGTATCATTAAAAAACAATTTTTACTCAATAAACATATTCCCACCAAAAGGGTTTGACTTGCTTGATTTAGGCAAAAACTAATAGAATGTACGAACGTTACCTTATTTTTACCAAACGGTTGCCTTGAAAAAAATAATTTGCTTCCTAAATGGTTGATTTTTAATGGAGTAAGCTAACTAGGGAGCAAACAAACCCATTTTTCAGGCAAAAAAATGGGCCTGAATCCGGCTAGATTTTCAGGGGTAGCCTAGGTTTCACACGAATAAAATTTCCATGCATTTCAAAACCTTACCTCCAGGGGGTTTTCCCCATTTTAAACCAACCCATATGCTCAGAAAATCGACCAGAGTTCTAGATTGGCCGAAAATTTAAAACCGCACCGCCGAAAAACCTGTCGGAAAAGTAACTTGGGAGAGAAGATTGCTCCCGCGTTAGCCCACTCCATTTTTAATTATTAGGGGTGATTTAATAAGTATCCATCCATGGCTAGCTTTAAATGACAGCTTAACAAATTCAATAGTTGTTTTGATTGGTCCAATTGCTCGACGACTCACTCAGATTGACCCACGTTCATTTTATGCTCCACAATTTTAAATGCTAACGGCTCCTTTTGTTATGGTATGGTGGTTGATTGGGAGGCTCGCATCTACAACCTCCATGTACAGCTCCAAGAGTCCATGGAGGTTGTAGAGGTCGAATACTAGAGGAAACAGAGTGAATCATGAGTGGTAAGACTCATGATGGTGCATCTGTGAATGGAAAGAATCGTGAATCCCCCGAATGGTCTAGTTTTCCCCAGATATAACTGCATGTGCCATGATTGGCACCTAGATCTCAAGGAACTCATTCCTCTCCACTTGTAATCCATTCCCCTTAACAAAGGAACTTAGGATAACATGAGATTTATCCACACCTTAGACTTTTAGGAATAATATTATAATATGCCCTTGGAGATAAACCCTCTAGCTTAGCCCCTTTATTTAAAGGCTCTTAGCCCCTCCCCTTTCCCTTCATAGTGGATTTTAGTCCCCCATACTATTTTATCATGGTTGGTCTACACGCATTGATGTATTTTATTAATGATATGAGTGTTTACATATACAAAAATAGGCTCACTAACCTTTAGCATCTAGGCTCTCTGACCTAATATTCAAATAAGCCTTATGGCCTATAGTAACCTGCCTCACCAGCCTATAAAAAAATATTTACATTTACAACTAGGGCTCGATATTGGAGTGTTACAAGATGCATATAGACTCTAGACACATGACCATGTGAGAAATGACATAGGTTTGCAAGTCCATGGGAGGACTATCCCTACAAAGTGTGATCACCCCTATAAGAACCTAGCTCCCAAAAACCATGTGCCCCAAAACATCCACCTCAAGGCCTCCAATCTTATCCAGGATGAAAGGAAATGAGAGTGAGGACTAGAAGGACCAGACATGGCCGATCACAAAGGCCTAGGACACCACATACAAAATAATCCACATGACCTACAAGACTTTAACCTGCATCTTCCTCGACTTACAATGGTGTATCCAAGTGAAAAAGCATAAGGTATATCTCTAGGAGGTAGCATCTGGCTCCAACTATGGGACGTGTGCTCTTCTTGGGAGGATGTGAGAACCTCGTAATCTCAACATGTATGCCTGAAACAATTTCAAAAAAAATTCATTAAATGTTAGGAGAGGGAATAGGAAACGAGGTCTTATCCCTTCCTCGAAGAAAAAAATAAACCATCTAATCTATGAGACAAAATTAAAGCAAAACTAAAAGTAAATACCAATATAAATCTAAACTAGACTAATACTCATAATAGAGAGCGTATTATTCCTACCTACTCTAATCAAGGAAATGAAATATGTTAAGTAAAATCATATAGCCAATGTAACCAATAGATAAATTCATCATTACCTTGGGTTATACCTTTATGCTTGGTTGCTAAGAAAAATAATGAAATGTCAAACCTATAGAAAGCATACATCAGAACTTCCTTCATAGCTTGGACCATATCTGCAATGGAATCCTCATCCTGTAGAAGAAAATCGAAGAAGCACCATGGTTCATCAACGCTACTGCAAGCTTCTTTGATCCATAAGTAAACAAGGTTGATGTACTTGTCATCCTTATCTTCAACATTGCACCATTCATGAGTGTTACTCATCGAACTATCGAGTAAAATGGGTTTTGATGGCAGCTCCAGCTGAAACCTACATAAATATTGTTTCCCTTCCTGGTTGTATCTAGTCACATTCATAAACAAATGGTGAGAAAAACCATGAAAATTTTAAGAGCATGTGAATCTGTGAGTTATGGTTGGTTGCTTCAGGGTCTAAAGTCGAAAGCTCGTGAAATAAGTCTGAAACTGAACATGGTGTGGCTTGCCCACCACTGTGAACCTTAAACTCTCATGTCAAATGGATATTTATACACTTGAGAGCTATTGATTAAGGATATCCATGACTGAATAATTTATGTTTTATCGTGAGTGTGGAAGTCTCCTTTCTGCACCTGCAAATGTAGTGTTTCCTGTATCATGGTGAAATTTGGTCACTCATATGGCCAAAACTATGCAATATCACTCTCATCATTCTCAGTATCACAAATGGGATCATCGTCAAAATGATAGTATCTCATATCCCATTTGCACCTGTCGACCTGAACGAATGCATCAATATTTTCAATCTCTGTGCAATCATGTGTTGGACATGTTGTTGGCATTGATGTCAAAGGACACCAATATGGTCAATATTGGACATAGTGTATGTTGTTGGCATTGATGGAAAGAAGATAAATATGGTCACTAAGAACTTAATCAATGTTTATGTATTCATATCAGTATCCTAGCAAAAGTTTATCTTGAATAATGTTACTGGCATCCATTCACAAAAAAAGCAATTGAACAAAAGTAAAGGGGTTTTTCATTCCATGAAGATATCATTGGAAGACCTTTACAATGGAACCTCAAAAAGAAGTTTGTGTGCTCTAAATACAAGAAGAAAGGGTCAAGTTTGGTGCTTTGATAGAATACAACAGGTGCAAAGGATCTGGTATAAAAATATCAGCAAGTTTCCTTCAAAGAACTTCTTGTATCGTCCACCTCGCACATTTTATGGGGAAATCGTTCACATTTGCATCTAATTGGGTATGTTCTGCACTAAACCCATGTCGTAGAATTTTAAAATTTGTTTTCGAAGCTCCAAAATATTCAAACGTAAATGACTATTTGATTTGGACGTCTTTTTAAATTAAAATCAATTAATAAATAGAAAAGTCATCATTTGTGATAATTAAATGAAGAGGTGCAATGTTTTACTATTAAAAAAACACATTGGTTCATTTGCTCTTTTACAAAAATACACATTGTTTCAATATTATATACCTCTTGAGAGACTATATAAACAAAGAAAAATGGTAAGAAGGAAAGTTTCTCTATAGTCTACATCAGAAGATCAAAAGAAGGAGCATAGTCCAAGAAACAAATTGTAAATGTTTTATGCAGTGAGGGTGGAAGGGAGGAGCTCCGGAGGATTTCAGACCTCTCTAAGTTAAATTTTTTTTCACAAGGGATTTGGTGCTTCCTATAATTGGTGCTCTGAAACAAGGGAGTTGGCGATTTCTAGAGTTGGTGCTCTAAAACCAAGGGATTGGTGTCTCCTTGAGTTGGTGCTCAGAAGAAGAGAGATTGGTGTCTCTAACACAATTGTAACTTGTATTTGTTATTGTTATATTTAATTTTTTGTATTCAGTACATTCTTGTTGATCAATTGTTATGATTAATTAATTTTTTTAATTTTAACCACAGTTTAACCACCGGAAGGTAGATTCTAAAAAGATCAAATGGATCAGCAAGAAGGAATGTCATCCAACAGAGCACCATTGTTTAAATGAAATGATTATTATTTCTAGAGTATAAGAATGAAAATTTATCCAATTGCCCTTGGCTATGATGTCTGGAAATATGTTGAAAATGGTTACACTACTCCATCTACTCCACCTACTGATATAGAAAAAGAAGACAAAAAGAACACAGTGACCAGAAGGACTCCCCCTAATAGATATCAACATATCTTCCTTGGATATTTCTACTCTTACAATAATTTTGGACATAAAGAAGTATATTGTAAAGCCTATAGAAAGTACAATCCTAAAAAATTCCAAAGATATAAGAAAAACAAGAATAATGCAAAAAAAAAAAAACTATAATTCATTCTCTTCTTTACAAGATTACAATGTCGAATGTCACAACTGCAACAACTATGGTGATAAAGCCAGTGAATATAGATTGTCAATGTAATCCTTGAAGACAAGCATTCCCAACAATAAATATAAAAAGATATGGAAAGAAAAGCATGTGGAAGAAAAGGTAACATAATGTAAAGTAGCCATGTATGCCAAGAACAAAAAGTGTCAATGGTATATTGACAGTGGATGCTCTAAGCATATGACAGGAGATAAAAGCAAATTTTTCAATCTGACAAAGAAGGGAAAAGGAAGTATCACATTTGGAGATAATGTGTTTGCCAAAATACTTGGAAAAGGCACAGTCACTTTGGGAAGCAAGAAAAATAGACCAGAAAATGTGCTACTAGTTAAAAATTTAAAGCTTAATCTTCTAGGTGTAATCCAAACTTGTGATCAAGGACTTATACTCATTTTTTACCCCCACAAATGTGAAATGAGGAAGGAAGGATCAGGGAAATTAGTAGTTATTGCACCAAGAACCTCAAGTAATGTATATATTTTAGATATTAAAGAAGAAGAATAATGTTACATGAGTCAAGTAGATGAAAGCTAGATGTGGCACAAAAGAATTGGATACTTGAGCTTTGAAAATCTGATCAAATCTAGTAGAAAGGAAGCAGCGAAGGACATGTCAAAGATTATAAAACCTTCTGACCTTGTTTGTAAGCATTGCCAACTTGGGAAGCAAACAAAAGTCAGATTCAAGACAAAAAATTACTCTACATCAAGACCCTTGGAGCTTGTTCACATTGACCTTTATGGACCAAATAGGACTAGAAGTATACAAGGAGAACATTACTTCATGTTGGTTATTGATGACTATATAAGGATGACCTAGGTATACTTTCTTAGAGAAAAATTAGAGGAATTTGAAAATTTTAAGGCATTCAAAGCTTATGTGGAGAATGAGACAGATTTCAATATCAAATGTCTAAGGTCGGACAATGGAGGAGAATTTACCTCTAACAAATTCAATAAGTTTCGTGAAGATCATGGAATCAAGAGACAATTTTCAGCTCCAAAAACTCCTCAACGGTATGGAGTTGTTGAAAGGAAAAACATAATTGTTCAAGAGGCTGCAAGAATAATGTTGAATGAAGCCAAACTTCCAGATAAATTTTGGAGAGATGCAGTATATACAACAGTTCACATACTCAACCGAGCACAACTTAGAGTTAACCATGACAAAACACTTTATGAGCTATGGTTTGGCAGACCGGCATTAGTCAAACACTTCAGAGTCTTTGGGAGAAAATGCAATATTAAGAGGGATGATGATAACCTAGGAAAATTTGATTCTAGATCAGATGAGGGGATATTTCTTGGTTACTCACAAAACAAAAAGGCTTACAGATGCTATAATCTAAGATTACACAAAATAGTGGAAAGTGAAAATGTAAAAGTAGATGATCGAAAATTGAGAAAAATCAAATCTCAAGATAAAATCAAAAATTGATGAATGGAGAAGAACTAATGATGATGAAGAAGATGGTGAATCACAAAATGAAAAAGATGTTGAAGAACTACAATAGAATGAACCAAAAATTGATGAAGAAAAGGATGAGAAAGAAACACCCTTGCCAAAATCTCCATCAAAAAGAGTTCAAAAGAATCACCCTGAAATCCAAATCATAGGGGATAAAGGTGCAGGAATAGAAACTAGAAGAAAACTTACATTTGAAACAAAAAAAGGTAATTCTTTCTCTGGTAGATCCCAAATCACTTTCAGAAGCCAACAAGAATGAAGATTGGATAAAAGAAATGAATGAAGAACTTGACCAAATAGAGAAAAAACAGACCTGGGAACTGGTCCCAAGACTAGAAGACAAAAATGTGATAGGGACCAAATGGATTTTCAATAATAAACTTAATGAAAATGGGCAGATTATAAATAATAAAGCCCAAGTTTAAGGAATTGACTTTGATGATACATTTTCCCCGGTGGCAATATTAGAAGCTATCATAATGTTTTTGGTATTTGCATGCTTCAAAAACTTCAAAATCTATCAGATGGATGTCAAGTCAGCATTTCTAAATAGAACCTTGGAGGAAGAAGTCTATTTAGAACAACCTGAAGGATTTAAGTTGACAAAAAATCAGGATTATGTATGTAAATTAAAAAAGGATTTGTATGGTCTTAAACAAGCTCCCAGAGCATGTTTCTCAAGGCTTTATAATTATATACGAAAACAAGGATACAAGAGAGGGACTAATGACAACAACCTATATATCAAAATTGAAGAACAAAATATGATTGTTGTTGTGGTATATGTGGATGATATAATTTTTTGAAGTAATTTGACTATATTGAGAAAACAGTTTGCTACAGAAATGCAGAAAGAATTTGAGATGTCTGTGCTTAGTGAACTAACATTCTTCTTGGGTTTACATTTTACTCAAACAGACAAATGGATATTCATATCCCAAACCAAATATATCAAAGAAATGCTAAAGAAATTTCAAATGGAAGATTGCAAACCTATGAGCACTCCCATAGTTACAGGTTGAAAACTAATATTAGATGATGATTCACCAAAGGTAGACCAAACCATGTACAGATAAATGGTTGGTAGTATACTATATGCAACAGCAACAAGACCTGATAGCATACAAGTTGTGGGACTAATAGGAAGATTTCAATGTGCACCTAAAGAGACTCGTTTGAAGGTACTAAAAAGGATATTCATATATCTAATATCTACCTTGGATTTTGGATTATGATATCCAAAAACAAAATATTTTACATTAAATGCATATACTGATGCAGATTGGGTTGGTAGTGTGGATGATAGGAAGAGCACTAGTGAAGGAGAATCCTTCCTATGAAAGTGTCTAGTATCATGGCTAAGTAAGAAGTAAAAATCGATATCATTGTCAACAGTAGAAGCTGAATATATTGTTGTTTCCACCTAATGCACTCAAGTAATTTGGATGAAACAAACCCTACAAGACCTACAAGTAAAGTATGATTATCAATTCTTCTTAACTGTGAAAATACCAATGCTATAAACTTTTCTAAGAATCGTGTCATGCACTCAAAAACCAAGCATATCCCAATCAAATTTCATTTTTTAAGGGAACATGTTTCTCAAAAAGTTGTTAAAGTAGAATATGTGGATACTAAAGAACAGATTACAGATATATTCACAAAACCTTTATCGAGGAGTACTTTTGAATACCTTCGACATAAATTGGGTTTAATCTCCATATCTAATTGAATTGCACATGTTTCATCAGAGGAGTACATGTACAGAGGGAGTATAACCTCAGGGGGAGCAAAAAAAAAAATCCCTTATGTCATTGTTGTCAAAGGGGGAGTAGAAACAGTAAAGCCTAATTAAGAAATAAGGGGTTTTTATTGTGTTTCCATCAATGACAAAGGGGGGGAAATGTGGGCATGGTCTTGGCATTGATGTCAAAGGATAGCAATATAGTCAATATTGGACATAGTGTATGTTATTGGAATTGATGTAAAGAGGATAAATATGGTCACCAAGAACTTGATTAATGTTTATGTATTCATATCAGTATCCTAGCAAAAGTTTATGTTGAATTATGTTACTGGAATCCATTCACAGAAGAAGCAATTGAACAAAATTTAAGGTCATGTTCACTCCATGAAGATATCATTGGAAGACCTTTACAATGGAACCTCAAAAAGAATTTAATGTGCTCTAAATACAAGAAGAAAAGGTCAAATATGGTGTTTCAATATAGTACAACGGGTGTCAAGGATCTGGTATAAAAATCTCATCAGGTTGACTTCAAATAACCTCCTGCACTGTCCACCTCACACAATTTTCAGGGAAATGGTTGTGTCGGCTAATTGGGCATGTTCTGCGCAAAACCCATGTCATAGAATTTTAAAATTTGTTTCCGTCGTTCCATAATCTTCGTACGAAAATCACTGTCTAATTTGGACGCATTTTTAAATTAAAATCAATTAATAAACATAAAAGTGAGCATTTGTGTTAATTAAATGAAGATGTGCAATGTTTTATTATTAAAATACACATTGGTTCATTTTCTCTTTTACAAAAGACACATTGGTTCATTTTCTCTTTTACAAAAAGACATATTGTTTCAATATCATATACCTCTTGAGAGACTATTTAAACAGAGAAAAATG
>ML787918.1:131664-151331 GCA_009831015.1 Picea engelmannii | reverse complement strand
ATATAGTGCAGAAAACTAGAGGCTCAAATAGCCTTAGGGTATCAATAACTCTAGAGACAAAATCCCCAAGGTTCTACTATCTATGTGAGATGGAAATCTAAACACAAGCTAGCAAATATTTTTGGTTTTTTGTATTTTAAGATTTTATTTTTTATTTTTTATTTTTTTTTAAGTGGAAAAATAAAAAGAGATTTTTTGGATTTTAAAATAAAGTTGGTTGAAGTATGAGTCCTACCTCGGCCTTACTCTTACCTCAAGAGCGTCGGATTTTGATCACAACCCTTTCTAAGTTGGTCGTAAATTTTGGACTAGAAGTTGGGTTTGGAGTTGATGGATTATCGCCCCCAATATAGTCTAGAATTGATCTGGGTTTTATGAAAAGAACGAAATGAATACAGATTATTAACATGTGCTTAACACAAAATAACATAGATACAGTAAAACTAGTTTTCTATTCAATAAAAAAATAAGTTGAAATTGTAAAATGCAGTGGAAACAAGCTTGCTGGAATGGTGGCGGCTTATCTCTGAGAAAAGATGTGACAGTTGCGCGCATTCTCAAGAAGAAGATTACAATGAGGCTCTGAAGGAATTTTTACAATAAACAAGAATGCCCAAAACCCTAGACATCCAAAAACCTAACCCTAGGAGATGAAGCGCCAAAAGTCATGTGGGCCCCATTTGGGTAAGTTAGTACATCAACTTCTCGAGGTCATAACTTTTGCATACGATCTTAATTTTAGGCGTGTGATAGCCCGTTGGAAAGGTATCATCAAGGAGATTCATTTTGGGGGATCAATCATGCCTTTGGATATCATTGAGGATATCGATCCTGAAAAACCTTCATATAGGCCCTCAAAGTGGCCTCGGAAGTTAAAACTGCTAAAAATAGTAAATTATCAAAATTGTCAAAAAACAGTTTTGAGCCAGTTGGAAAAGGTGGGTGGACACCGATATCCATCTGGATCAATCATCCCTCCTTAGGAAACAATGGTCTCTATTGCGTTGAGGTCCCCCATCAAATGAGGAAATTTTTGCTAAATTTGGCCCCAGGTGAGCCACTTGCCTTGGTGCAGGAGTTGCCCTACTTTGACGACTCGATAAAGATGGATCCTTTGTTGTCGAGTGCCCTTGATCTGTGTGTCCACAATATGATCATTGGATGCATGTTGTATGTAGTCAGGGTTGAGCTCTGTTGGTGTCAGTTGTTCTGCTACTTCTGAGGTGTCCAATAATGGTGGGAAATAAGGGCGAAGGAGATCCACGTTGAACATTGGGTGCAGGCCAAGGAAGGGAGGAATGTTGAGCTCAAAAGAATTATCCCTCACGGCCTTGTTGATAGTGTACGGCCCATCACGGAGTGGGCGAAGCTTCCGATGGGGTCCTGTAAGGCTTTCTTTCTGCAAGTGAAACCAAACTGTGTCGCCCACCTGAAACTTATGTGGCACCCGATGTTGATTATGGCATTGTTTGTACTTGTCATTGGACTTCTATAGGATATCCTAAACCTGTTGGAAAATGTATTGGATCTTCTCAATGAACCGAGTGGCTTTGTCAGATTCAGTTGGAGCAAGAGATGAGTCGGTCGAGGTGACCACAAGGGGAAGTGCAACATCTATGAGACCCAATGGTTGGAATCCCAACCCCACCTGAAAGGGGCTGTGGTCGATTGAGATATGCAGGGCTCAGTTGTAGCTATGTTCGACATAGGGAAGGCTATCATCCCATGTGCAAGGGTGCTTTGAATTATACATGCAAAGGATATGCACAATCATTCGATTTACAACCTCAGTTTAGCCATCTGTCTGGGGGTGGAAGGTCGTGGATTTGGTGAGCTTGGTGTCCAACAGTGACCAGAGGCTTGACCAGAATGTGCTAAGAAATCGACTATCATGATCTGAGACAATGGTTTGTGGGATTCCAAAATGTACCCATACTCATTCAAAGAAGAGCTTGGTAATGGCCTCTGTTGTGATGCTCTTCTTGCAGGAAACCAGAATTGCCATCTTAGAAAAGCAATCAACAACCACAAAAACACATTCATTTCCCCGTTTGGTGGATGGGAGGCCAGACATGTAGTCCATTGAGATGGATTCCCATGGCCTGTCAGGAGTAGGAAGAGGGGTGTACAGGCCATGTTTCTTAGTGGTCGGTTTGGTAATAGCGCAGGCATTCCAGAACCTGATATACTTGCTGACCTCCTATCAAAGTTTCGGCCAGTAGAAATGTTTCTCTAGCATCGCCACTATCTTTTCGACACCAAAGTGTTCTGCCACCCGACTGTAGTGGGCTTCCCAAATCAGCTTCACTCGCTCACTTGATGGAACACAGATATGGCCCAGATGACACAACAACCCATCCTAAAGATGGAAATTATCGACAACTACATTTGCACCCAACATTTGGTAGGTGGTGGCAAAGTCAGGGTCTGTCTCATAGAGTTGGGGCCATCCATATGTCTCATGGCCGCAAGTGTCTAGCACCGTGGTGAGTGTCGCAACTGGTGGTCTTCTGAGGCAATCAATGACGCAATTTTTACTTCATGTTTTATACTTGATGTTGAGGTGGAATCGTTGCAAGTATGTGGACCACTTTTGATGGCGGTCATTCTGCAATTTTCCCTGTGTCTACATGAATTGCAGTGGCTTATGATCAGTGTGGATGATTGTCTCCTTCCCAAGAATGTAATGTCTCCACTTGCGGCAGGCTTGTACAATGGAGTACATTTCTTTTTCGTAAGTAGGGTACTTACAGACAGTATCTGACAGTGTCTCGCTATGATAGGCCATGGGGTGTTCGTGCTAAGTGAGAATGGTACCCATAGCATAATCTGAAGCATGTGTCTCGATTTCAAAGGGATGTTGTAGGTCTGGTAGTAAAAGTATTGGGGTTGAGCACAAGCGTTTCTTCAAATCATCTAACGCTTGTTGTTGGGACCGGCCCCACGCAAATTTCGCCTTACCACCACCCCTGTTTATTTGGCTGAGGGCCCATGCAATATGGGAAAATCCCAACACGAACCTGCGGTAGAAATTGGCAAGGCCCAAGAAGCTCTGAAGCTCAGTGAGTGTTGTTGGGGTTGGCCAGTCACATATGACTTGGATCTTGGCTAGATCCACATGTACGCCATGTTGATCAATGATGTATCCTAGGTAATGGACCATGTCCATGCCGAAGGATCATTTTTCCAAGTTGGCATATAGTTTGTGTTGTCGCAGGGTGTGAAGAACCTGCTGAATATGATGCAAGTGTTCGGCCCAAGTCTTGTTGTAAATTAGAATGTCATCCAGATACACCACTACAAAAATATTGGTGAATGGTCACATGATATCATCCATCATCCTCATGAAAGTGGTTGGAGCATTTGTCAAACCAAAGGGCATGACCAACCATTCAAAAAGGCCTTCCTTTGACTTGAAGGCGGTCTTCCATACATCTGTATGTTCTATCGGGACCTGGTGGTAGCCATACTTCAAATCAATCTTACTGAAGTATTTGGCCCCCATGAGTTGATCAAGGAGGTCGTCGATTCGGGGAATCAGGTACCAGTTTCTGACTGTGATTTTATTCAGAGCCCAGTAATCAATACATAGCCGCCATGTTCTATCTTTCTTTTGTACCAGCACGATTGGGCTCCCACAAGGTGATGATATCGGATGGATGTGCCCCTTGTGGAGCAGTTCTTGGATCTATCGCTTGATCTCCTCATTCTCTAAAAAAGAGCGGTGATAGACTAGCCCATTGGGCAACGATGCACCAGGGGTCAAATCGATGGGGTGCTTGACCTGGTAGTGCAAAGGTACCCCTGTAAGTGAGGAGAAGATATCCGAGTATTATTCCATGACCTTATCTACTTGCTTCTGTTGTGTGGAGAGGTCGGTCACAAAGACCCTGGATGTGGTTGTGATCTTTCGCTTATTCTGAGAATGAATCATGAAGAAGACAAACTTCCCCGTCTGAGAGATGACCTTCCTGCATTGCTTAGCAAAGATCAAGAAAATAGCACTAGGTGGGACTACCTCGGGTATCCTATACAATTTCCTGTTCAAAGTAATAATAACACTACGAGGCCTAGAATCATATACAGCATGATGTTTCCATAAATAAGGTTGGCCCAAAAGAACATCACAAACTTCGAGAGGAGAAAAATCACATAATACCTCGTCTTTGAAGGGCTTGATGTCATACAATAGCTGACATTGTTGGCTGACGCGGAGATCGCTTCCTTGGCGGAGCCATCCAATGGTGTAGGGTTGTGGGTGTGGCATTGTTGGCAGGGCGAGCCACTTGACAACCTTTGCTGAGATGAGGTTCTTCTGGCTACCACTATCAAAGATGAAGTGCAACGAGGTGCCTTTTACCCACATCTATGAATGGAAGAGGCGCTCTCCTTCTTCTGGCTCGTCTGGTTCACTAGGTTGGAGCTTAGTGGTAGCAAGGGTGGCACTGGGTTCTGCATCAATGATCCATCTTCCCCTTTCTGGTTCTGGCTCAGAGTCAGAATCTGCATCTGATTTAGAGGCTTTCACTTCGGCCACCAACGACTGCTTTGAGCGGCAATGAGCAATGTTATGCCAAGGGATCTTATGGAAGTCGCACTACGTCCCGGTATATTTCTTTGTCTTTCCGATGTCCTTCTTTGCTTGCGGCTTGGACTGGTTATCTTGATACTGTCCATATTTTCTTTGTCCTTTTTTATTTGGGTTGGGGCTGCCCTTTCTCGGCTTTTGCTGTGAGAGGTTCCCAGGCCCAAATTGTCACATCTTTTGTTTGATCTTTTGCTCGATTTTGATGGCATATCGGTAGGCCGTGCCCAAGGATGAGATGTCTAGAAATTCCATTTCGGTTTGGATGTATCTATGCAGAGCACCGCGATACTTAAGCACCAGATGTCGCTCTGAATATTTGATACCCAGCTTGGTGCGCAAGGTATGGAATATATTTGTGAAATCTAAACCTGCTTGGTCTCTTTCTTGCCGTAGTGTGGTCCATTTGGTATACAGGTCATCATAACTTTCGACAGGGTAGTATTGTTCCTTAATAGCATCCCTGAAGGATTCCCAGGTGATCGTGACTGAAAATAATGAGGTTTCCTCTATTTCCTTTTGCTCACAGAAATTTTCCCACTAATCTCTGACATGGGTAACACAAGGATGATTTTAGGGGCTAAATTTCGCTCATGGGATAATTTTCCATGTTTTTTCCAAAAAAGAGATTCGCTATTTTAAAAATGATTCACCCAAATTCTATAGGATAAAATTATTTTACCTTAAAAATCGCAAAAAAATTATAAAAACTATATAAATTCCTTAGAAATTTGAATATTTTTACAAAAATATCGTCAAACATTTATAGTTGGCATATGAAGGATTAGTAAGATTCGCCAAGTTTTCTACATTTTAAAATAGATTTCTATCCTTAAAATCATCCATGTAACGGCTTTGAGGAGCGCAAAAGTAATCTTTTCTCTATTTGAAAAGTTATGGACAGAAAAATACCCTTCTAGTAGATTCAACCACTTGTCTACAACATCTACATCTATCTGACCTTCAAATATAGGAATATCGAAGTTTATTTGTACCTTGAAGGGGGCAGTGCCTCCGTTCGAAGAAGATGTGTCGCCTGTTGGTAGCCGCCGAAGGATTTGCGTGAAACTATCCATCATCTCGTTCCTCTATTGCGTGAGGGCTTCCTCAATCAACAGTTTGAAAGGATCTCATGTCCCATCATATTTATTTTCTCCTTCCATGAGAGGTTGCTTGGGCGTGCGAGAGCTTCTGTCCTCAAGAGAAACAAGCTCGAGACCCAACTCTTTGTACTCTGACATCGTTGGGGACATGCATTAAGACGACAAGGAGTAGACCGCTCTGATACCACTGATCCGGATTTTATGAGCAGAACGAAATGAATATAGATTATTAACAAGTGATTAACACAAAATAACAAAGATACAGTAAAACTGGTTTTCTATTCAATAACGAAATAAGTTGAAACTGTAAAATGCAGCGGAAACAATCTTGTTGGAATGGTGGCGGCTTATCTCTGAGAAGAGATGTGACGGTTGCGCGCATTCGCAACAAGAAGATTACAATGAGGCTCCGGAGGCCTTTTTACAATAAACTAGAATGCCAAAAACCCTAGACATCCATAAACCTAACCCTACGAGATGAAGCGCCAAAATTCATGTGGGCCCCGTCTGGGTAAGTTAGTGCATCAACTTCCCGGGGTCGTAACTTTTGCATGCGATCTCTATTTTAGGCATGTGACAGCCTGTTGGAAAGGTACCGTTGAAGAGATTCATTTTGGGGGATCAATTATGCCTTTGGCTATCATTGAGGAGCTCGATCCCGAAAAACCTTCATTTAGGCCCTCAAAATGGCCCTCGAAGTTAAAACTGCTAAAAATAGTAAATTGTCAAAATTGTCACAAAACAGTTTTGAGCCAGTTGGAAAAGGTGGGTGGCCACTGATATCTATCTGGATCAATAATAGTTGTATTGCTTCCAGATCTTACCAGGAAAGCTCCACTAGTGGGATGGTCTCCAACCATTAGATCAACATGGATGTGAAATGAGATCTCCTCCTTGTTGAAGATACCCCCGATAAAAGTTTGTCCAACACTTGGATTTGAACCACTTAACACCACCAGAGGAGTAGATGAGACGAAGTCTATACCTCTCCTTCCATGTAACTATGTAGCCCCTCAATGGATTGATCTAATAGCCCTGCAAATAATATTGAAAAAACAATATCTATTCTATGAGGCACTCTTACACTTAGCCAAAAAGAAAGAGCACAGAATAATCAACCCATGAAATGCACTAGAAAATAAAAGTTCTTATTGGATGGCATAAATGATCTCACAATTCGAAAACAACCTAATTGGGAGGAGAGACTAGATTTTTATAGATTATATTTGTAACGGCTAATTTTCCTCTCTCAATCAAAAAAATTGATTGACTTGTCATTCACAATGTTCAAAGACTAAGTCATTTGTCAAAAATGATTTTTATCATTTAAAAAAATATTTTTTACTCAATCTATCTAATCTAATCTATTTTTTTAAGGTCATGGCCAAGCCAGCACACCAAATTGGTGTATGAGACCCCCTTGTTTGTGGGACAAGGGACCCCCCTCCGCCCAGTGATTTGACTGGTAAAGTCTACGAAGGTATACATACCCTACCCCCCTCTGGATTTGAACATGTGACCTCTTAAGAGGAAACACATGTTCTTAACCATCAGGCCCACTCAGGCTGTATATTCCCACCAAAAGGATTTGACTTGCTTGATTAAAGAAATGGCTAGTAAAATGTGCCAACGTTCCCTTATTGACCAAACGGTTTCCTTGAAAAAAATGATTTGCTTGGTAAATGGACGATTTTAAATTATTGGGGGGTGATTTAATAAATATCCATCCACAACTAGATTTGAATGACAACTTAACAAACTCGACGGTTGTTTTGATTGGGTCGATTTCTAAATGGCTCACTTGTATTGACCCACGCTCATTTTATGCTCTGCGATTTGTAAATGCTAGTGGCTCCTTTTATTATGGTATGGTGGTTGATTTGGAGGCTGGAAACTTCTTCAAAGAAGAATTCCATGGCTATATTAGAATGTTCACCATTTAATCAATTATGACACTTTTTCATAAGTCGATGAGATCTTCATATAAAACAAAAAAAATGTGGAGGACCATGACATCATTCTCCACTCACCTTTTTTTACCATAGTTTAATATCATGCCCAAAGTTAATGTATCATTCACTAATCGAATGGTGAGTTAAAGCTTCTTCACCTTTGGCTTAGTATGTATGTCCTTATCATGAAAAAGGGTTGGCCCTTTAATAATATAAAGTAAAAATTTTCATTTTTAATCACTTGGAAAATTAGATTAATAAAAGGAGATGGCCCCTTTTACAACCTTTGATATGCTTTTGAAATGCCACCTTATTCTGGTTTTGTTGAATCCACGTAAACTTTCCAAATTAAAGAACTTGGTCACATGGGTTTTGAACGAAATAGGATTGGCTTGACACTAGATGTTGGATTTTCCTTTGCATTTCAATGAATTGCCCTCTTTTGCTACATTTTCTCCATAAACTTGCTCGTGCAATTCTTTGGAAATTTATTTCATCTTAAAAACTTACCCTATCCCAAAATTTTGATGTGGCATGTCAAGTACACATCATTACAGTTAATCTGAGTCCTTGTTTTATTTTCATCCCCGGAACCACATTTATCTGGTTCATGAACGTCTCGGGAGACATGAGATTGTTGCTAATTGTGAAACTGTCACGTTGAGAACTGTAAATAAAAAATGCACCAAGGCCAAGAGATGTGTACGGACTCTAGACACATGACCATGTGGGAAATGGCATAGGTGCACAAGACCATGGGCAGACTAGCCCTACAAAGTGTGATCACCCCGACAAGAACTTGGCTCCCAAAATCCATGTGACCCAATAGATCCACCTCAAGACCTCCAATCCTATCTAGGATGAAAGGAAATGAGAGTGAGGACTAAAAGGATCGGGCATGTCCGACCACAAAGACCTAGGACGTCACATACAAAAGCATCTACATAGCCTACAAAGCTTTAACCTGCATCTTCCTAAGCTTACAATTGTGTAGCCAAGTGAAAAATCATAGGTTACCTCTCTAAGAGGTAACACTACCCTCATTTTCTTTGAAAATATAAGAAGAAAAAATGCATTGCATGTAGAAATCTACATAATAAAACAAAAGAACTCATATCGATTGTCTTGTGGTAGAGGAAACCATCCCACATGGGAAAGAATATGACTTTCACGGTCCTATTCTTCCCTATAACATGTCAATGAATCCAATGGGGAGTTTTTCCCTAATTTTATTAGTTTTGTCTACTACTTTATTGTTCCTTGAGCCACTGTCGACCTCATACCTCTACCTTTGAAATGGTCTGGGTTATTCACTCGGCGATTTTAATTTTTTAATTTCCAGAGATACTATACTTTATTGTGCCTTAAGCCACTCTCAACCTCATACCTCTACCCTTGAAATGGTCTAGGTTATTCATTTGGCGATTTTTACTTTTTTTTAATTTCTCGAGCTACTATACTTTATTGTGACTTAAGCCACTCTGAACCTCATACCTCTACCCTTGAAATGGTTCGGGTTATTCACTTGGAAATTTTCTTTTTTTAATTTCCTGAGCTACTATACTTTATTGTGCCTTAAGCCACTCTCAACCTCATACCTCAACCCTTGAAGTGGTTTGGGTTATTCACTCTCGAGCTACTATACTTTATTGTGCCTTAATCCACTCTCAACCTGATACCTCTACCCTTGAAATGGTTTGGATTATTCACTCAAATATTTTTATTTTTTTAATTTCTCGAGCTACTATACTTTATTGTGCCTTAAGCCACTCTCGACCTCATACCCCTACCCTTGAAATGGTCTAGGTTATTCACTTGATGATTTTATTTTTTTAATTTCCCAAGCTACTATACTATGTTGTGCCTTGAGATACTCTCAACCTCATATCTCTACCCTTGAAATGGTCTGGATTATTCACTTGACAATTTTTATTTTTGTAATTCCAGAACTACTATACTTTATTGTGCCTTAAGCCACACTCAACTTCATACCTCTACCCTTGAAATGGTCCAGTTAATTCAATCGAAATTTTTATTTTTTTAATTTCTCGAGCTACTATGTTGTTGTTTTAGTAAAAGTAGCACGATATTCCAATTTATCCTCCAATACTCACATGGCGGATCAATTTTCCACGTTATATTTTTGGTAAAACTCATGTGGATCCTTTTGATATATATATATATATATATATGACAGTAACGAGTAGAGGAATTATATTAATGGTGGCAAAGCCACAGATCTGTTACAAAGGGCAGGGCTACACCGAGCTGCTGCCTGCAAAAACTGGAATACAATACTGAAATTTCCAGAGTGACATAACCCCCATATTCATTCATAGACCTGAAACTAAACTTATTTAGAGCCCTAGCTTCTATACAAAATGCTAGGTTGTTGAGGATCACTACAGACTTGTGCATTTCAGCGCTGAGAGTTGGCTACTTCTTAGAATTCTCCCCCCATTATAGGTTTAACTTGGACAGCTTGTCCTCCAGATCTCCAATTTTGTCTTCAAATTTCTCTTGGGGACTTTTCAATTCTTTATGAAGCTTATCTAATTCCTCTGTGAAACCGATTTTGATGAAGGATAAGTCCTACTCCAGCTGTTCCATTCTTCTCCCGGCTTCTGAGTCAAGATTCTCCAGAAAGTCGAGCTGGAACTGGAGCATGTTCTTCAGCTTCTCCAGCTTGTCATCCAGTTGCTTGAGACGCTCCTCTACTGGGACGGATCGACTAGAGCTTGCTGCCATTTCCTCTTCTCCTGAATTTGTTCCCTTGAAACACCTCCTTCTGCTCTGGGCATGCATGAACTTGAACTTCTCGTGGGCTAGGGGCGAGACCGGATTTATGTGTAGAGAGCCTACTGTAATCATTCTTCCTGTTGTGCAGGCCCCGAGAGGTATGGGCGCGGGGTCGCACTCATCCCTTGGCAGGTGGTTTGGTCGCTTGGTCACCTGCGTTTTGATTCCCTCAATCTCGTGTACAATCATGAACCCTGACGCGATCGTTTCTTGATCCGTCCTAGCTCCTGGATTTGAGTTGGTACTGGGCATTGGAGTACTCACGGGAGATCCACCATGGACTGGTGCTCATTGACCAGTGTATGTCCTGCAGCCAGCTCGACTCCTTTATTGGCTTCTATGTCTGTGTTTTGGTTTAACGCCCTTAGAACATGGAAGATTTGAAACGAGTCCAAGCCCCTTAACAGCAGTCGAATTCTGGCTAGAAGGTTGTTAAGCCTTACATTTTGGGTTGCTTTTGAGAGCACGATGGCTCGGATCAGCAATCGAGAGTCCCCAATGATTACTAAGTCCTAGATGCCATTGTTTTGAGCGTGGCAAAGCCCTTGCCAGAGCGCCATTGCCTCTGCATGATTATTGGAGGCTATGCCCAGGCCAATCGCATAACGCAACAAAATTCCTGTGTTTGGCTTTTCAATGAGACCTCCTCCACTTGCTTGGCCTGGATTGCCTTTCGAGGCCCCGTCAAAAGAAAGTATATATCCATTCCTTTCTCTTTTCCAATTGGCGAAGTCATATGTTCCTTTCCTGAGCTCCCATTATGCCTGGATAGAGGGGGGGGCTTTGTCCCCAATTTCTTTCGGGAGTTGGAATTGATCACACCAGTGCTCTTCTTGCTCATCCATCTTCCTGCTTTGCGTTGGGGGTGTTTGGGTGCTAGCCCATTCACTTAAGAGAGATCTGATTCTGGCAATCACTTGGGGGGCCTTCCTTTCTTTTTCTCGAAAAATTCTGCTATTTCTCTCCAGCCATAGTCCCCACAGGGTGAATCTAGGAAGAGCTTGCCAGAGTCGTGAGGCCATACTTTGCTTTTGTTGTTGGAATAGAGAGAGAGTAGGCCAATCAAGGAGGAGGGAAGGGATATCCTGAGGGAGAGGAAGAGCGAATTGCAAGCCTGCTACCATCGTCCAAACTTCTTTTGAGAAGGTACATAAGAGGAGAAGGTGAGTGGAAGTTTCTTCAGCTTGGTGACAAAGGGGGCATCTGAAGGGGCCAGCCCAGCCTTTTTTTTTAAGGTTTTCTCCGGTCTGGATACTGTCGTGACCAAGTGTCCAAAGAAACAAGTCAATCTTGGGGATGGTTTTATTATTCCAAATAGATTTCCAAATTGTTGGATTGGGGGGGACGTGTGGAAGTCTTAGCAAGGTGGAATACCCCAACGAGGTTGAATAAGGCTTTGCCTCTTTTCCCCAACCTCTCTTGTCTCTCGCTCTTTTCCGTAGTGGGGCTTTCCCCTGCAAGCTTAACTTAAAAGAGCTCCAATCGGACTCCAAGTCCAAAGGCAGGTTGCTCACTGCCCAGCCTTGCCACTGTTTGTGCCTTTCTATCCCCCAGGCAGAAATGTTGAAAAGTGTCCTCAGATTTTGCTCATCCATCCAGGCTTTCAAACGCTAAAAATTCTGGTTCAACTTCATAGGGGGGTCTCCGAGAATGGAGTCTTCCCAGATTTTGATTTGTTTCCCATTCCTCGGCACCCAAGTCAGATGGGAAGTGAATTGATCGATGACCTTTCTGCATAGAGTGAAAATTGGGGATCCCGTTTGCTCACTTGACAGGTGTTCCACACATCTTCTCCTTGTGCCTCTGAAATATTTTTTCCACAAGGCTTCCTTACACCATGATGTTTTTCCACTGATTATGTGCCATAACAGTTTTTCTCCAAGGGCAAGGTTCTGTACTTTAGCATTTTTGAGACTGAGTCCTCCTTCCATCAGAGGTTTCGAAACTTTATCCCAGCTTATGAGATGGGCTCTTTTGTTGGTCTTCTTGCCCCCTTCCCATAAGAACCGCCTTTGCAGAGCTTCCAATTGATTGATTATGGAACCAGGAGCTAAAAGAAGAGAATTTTGATAAATGGGCACGCTTGCTAGGACAGATTTGATGAGAACGATTATGTCTGCTAAACTTAGCCAGTTAGCGCCCCAAGAGGAAATTATGTTCCTGAGCTTGTCCAGAAGGTGGCTCCAATTGGTAGTTCTTGGATTCATCTTGGAGATAGGAACGCCCAAGTAGGTGAACGTTTCCCAAATTGTGTGCCCTTTCATGCCCAAAATTCTGGAAATGTCCCTCATCTCAATGGGAGTGATATTCCAACTGTATATTTTACTTTTTGCATGGCTGATCTCACTTCCCGATACTGAAGTATAGGCGTCCAGCTCCTCTTTGAACTTTTTTGCTACTAGACAGCTTGCCCCTCCCAAGAGAAATGTGTCGTCTGCAAATTGTGTGTGATTGATTTCTTTCACACCTTGGGCTATCTGTAGACCTTTGAGGTTGTTGCTGGTTCTGGCATTCTCAAGTTGGTAGCTTAGGACTGAAGCTTGAAGTGCGTAAAGCAAGGGCGATAGAGGACAGTCCTGTTGCAGCCCTCTGGATGCCTTGAAAAAACTGGTTACTCTCCCATTTACCACGGGGGCTATCCAGGGCGAATCAATACAAGCTCTTATACAATTCACAAAGGTGTCATCAAAACCAAATTTTCCCATTACAGCAAAGAGGAAATTATGATTAACTCTGTCAAAAGCATTTGCCAGATCAAGTTTGATGATCATACCTTTGTCCTTCCTGCCTAGGATTGAGTGAAGAGCTTCTTGGACGAGGATTATGTTGTCTGCAATTTGCCTGCCTTTAATGAATCCTCCTTGGTTTTCCAACACGATGGATGGGAGGATGTTCTTCAGCCTGTTTGCTATTACCTTTGTGAGAATTTTGTAGCTCGTATTACACAGGGAAATAGGCCTGAATCGACTGAAGTTAAGCGCTCCTTTCTCCTTGAGGATGAGAGCCAGGAAGGCTGAGTTGGTGCCGCCTCCCAACTTATTGCTTGCCTGTGATTTCTTTATCATTTTAGTGAGGTCAGACTTGATGATTTCCCAGCAGTGCTGAAAAAACCTTGTTGTAAATCCGTTCGGACCCGGGGCTTTGTCCGGATGCATTTGATCAAGTGCCTCTTTGATTTCTTGCTGCGTGACTTCCTCCAGGAGTTTGCGATTGACATCATCTTTTATGAGTGTTGGGACAGCTGAGATTGGGTGAGCTTGAGGGTCTATGTTTTCTCTTTCATTTTCTATATAAAGGTTTTTGAAAGTCTCGAAGGCTGCCTTTCTGATGTCCTCTGGTTCAGAAATTGTAGTGTTTTGGACTTGGATTTGAGTCACAGCCTTAAAGAGCTTCCTTGCTTCCGCTTGTTTGTGGAAGTAAGTTGTATTCCTGTCCCCTTCTTGTAGCCAGAGGCTTCGAGATTTCTGCCTCCAGTAGCTTTCCTCCTCTCTGCATGATTTGTGCCATTGATTTTGCAGTTGTTCCTCCATGATAATGTCCTGCTAAGTGATTTCCTTACTTTCCAAAGCAAGTTGGTGGTTTTCTAGTTGTCTTTGGCTTTCTAGGCGTAGTACTGTGGGATCAGTTTTTTTTTTGGCCCAGGCTTTTAGTTCAGCTTTGAGGCACCTCAGCTTTTCTTCCCAGACATGAAAGGCAGATCCATTGACTTTGGTGGTCCAAACTTTGGAGACTTTGCTTCGGAAGTCCTTGTCTTGTATCCAAGCGGGATTAAAGCGGAAATGAATAGGCCCTTGGCTTTGCTCTTTCTTGATTTCCAGCGTGATTGGCTTGTGATCAGAGGTACCATTAGGGAGGATTTCTGAAGCGGTTGTGAGTCCTAGTGTCGGGAAAGAGATCTGCACTAAAAATCTTTCCAGACGGGCTGCTATGTGTCATGGGCCTACTCTTTTGTTGGTCCGGGTGTAGTGCCCTCTTGTGGGTTTTATGTCCATCAATTCCCATGTGGATATCAGGTCCTCCACCCACTCTCGGGCTGGGTCCCTTACAATGGACCCGCCTCGTTTTTCTTCTGCTTCCAGGGTTACATTTAAGTCACCCCCTAAGATTATATTTTCTAAATCATTCTCAATTAAATAGTCTTGAATAGAATGCCAGCAAATTCTTTTTTCATCAATGTGCTGAGGGACATAGATATTAAAGAGACTTACAATTTGTCCAGACTCCTTGTGGAGTAATTGGGTGCATATCCAGTGCATGTGAAGGTCAGAATGGAGTAGATATAATTTGGAGGCATTCCACATGGTGCAGAGCCCTCCTGAAGCACCCCTGGCATTGTCATCTACACCTTGGTTGCTTCTCCATGCGTTTTTTAAGACTTTTACTGAGTCTTGTTGACTCATTTTAGTTTCCTGGATGAGTAGGATGTATGTTCTTGTTGTTTTGATTAGATCCCTAATAGCATCTTCTTTCATCTTGCTGCCGAGACCCCTACAGTTCCAGGATGTGAATTTCATTGGTTATTTTTCGAGGAGGGGCGGCCTCCTTGGGAGACCTTTGCCTGTTTCCTTGTTTGCCTTATATCGAATACCTGCTCGAGGGTTGATTGGGCACCTTTGAGGATGTCTTTGTATTATTCTTTTTCTCTTTCCGCCTTTTTGGACTCCCTCCCTCTGCCAGGCCATTTTGGGGTGTCCCAAGCTTCACTTGTCCCTTCCGTTTCATTCCCTGATGAGAAATCACCTTCTTCAGTGCCTTGATCCCCTTCGTTCCTCTGTGGCGGTTTTTCTTCTTCCTCGGTGCCTTGAATCCCCCCACTCTCCTCGCCTCCATATGCATGTGATTTTCCCTTGATTTCTTTGTTCTTTGTGCCTCTGCCTTCGTCGCCTTGGTCGATGTTGTTTGTGGGCGGTGTTTCCCCTTCGATTCCCAAATCTTTGAAGTTGTTTGTATTGCCCTGGGTCCCTAGAATGCTTTGGGTCGGCGATGGGTTGTTTTTCCGAGGGCCGCTGGATTTCGCTCTTCCTTTCCGTGGTTGTTGCCATCCCTCCTCCCTTTCTTTCTCCTGCACGGCCTTGGGGCAGTTCCTCTGGAAGTGACCGTAATCATGGAATCCTCTACATTTAAACGGCAGTTGTTCGTAGTCTAGTTTTTGCAGGTGTTGCCATTCTCCCACGTTTAGTTTCACGGCTTCCGGCAGCCCTACTTCTAGGTCAACCTCAACGCAGATTCTGGCACAAGAATATTGATCTTTTGGATCTGCTTTATCAATATAGTGGTCGAGCCCATTCCTATTGCTTGCAATGATGCAGAGTTCCAGTAGTGGATTGGGAGGTTTGGGAGCCTGACCCAAACCGGAATGTCCTTTGGTATCTCCAGGGCTGGGTCGAAGTTTGGAGTCCAGCGATTCAGGTAGAGCCCTTGAGCTCCCATGAAGTAAGGCCCGTTCCTGAAGATCAGGTCCCGATCCTCCTGGGAAATGAACTCAAAGATATAGTAGCCCTTTCCAACGGTGTAGCAGGTCACACTGTTATTTATTAATGGTCTCCAGTTCCTTTGTATCCAGTTATCATTTGTTCTGGTGGATGGCCAAAGCCCCATGAACTGACCTACTAGTCCTCGCTCTGACAGAGAGATTGCTACTTTCATTGGTTGTTCCGGGGGAAGACTGATTTCTGGAATGGCCTCCAATCTCCTTACAAAGCTCGAGGATTCTCCAGAGGAAGCCTTCTTCGAGCAGGCTGTGATTAGTTTACTGAAGGTCACAGAGGGGGAGGGAGGGGGCAGCGGCTCCCCTCCGTCCTGACTTTCCATGGCGGCCAAACCCTGTCAGCTCAATCCTCAGCGCATCAAACCCTATTCTCTCTCTCACTCGGTCCTTTGAATCCCTTTTGATATATTAAGAACCCCTCTCCATTTTTTTCAATTTTTAATAGCTTATTTTTGTTAATAATTATAGGATTTTGTTGATGTGGTTGGTTTGTTGATATAGCTTTTAGTGATTTGGTTGGTTGCTTTGGGTGTTTGATTAATTCAATCCTCAATCTTTCATTTTCAAAAGTACTTCATTTGTTTCATTTGATAAGTGATAAATTGATAGGTAAATTTGGTGTGTACTTTATTTTGGAAATTTAAAAAGAAACTCTTTTTGTTTTTGAATTTAAGTTTTCAGATTTCAAGGCATCCTTTTATTAATTTACATGTCCTTTTTTCCTTGCATTTTACATAATTTTGAAAAATTAAAAGCTAACAAGGAAGATTGTTCGATTGCCTTCTCTATTGTAAGAAAATTTTCATTTTCATCTTTTAATTTATTTCTTTCATTTAAACAATTTCAAACATCAAATTGTACAAATCCTCACACCTAAACGAAATATTTGGTGAGTGTCCAAACATCAAATTGCAAAAATCCTCACACCTAAATGCAAGATTTTGGTGCACCCACCAAACACAAGTCTTTAAAATCAACCTCAATACCTAATACAATAAACCTCGTTTGCAGCATAAACTAATCATTTAGTGTAGAATAGGACCTTGGAGGTAGATATCGTGAGTAAACACTCCAAGGTCGACCAAAATCTGAAAGTTGATTACTTGATAGGTATAGTCCTTTAGTAGTAAGAGTGGATCTAAGAAAGTGCTTCTAACACAAGATTTAAGTAGGAGGTCAAGTTCTGGAAGTTTAGGAATCCCCTTCATACCAAACAAACACTACAAACTTTTTAATTGTAGCCAACTAAAAATATCGAGGGTTTCCACTCTTGTGACAATTATTTCCCATGTGACTTGACCCATATGCTCCAACATAAACATGCACAATTAACGAATGGCTTCCCCCTACCCATTTATTTTCAAGAGGCAGTTTAGTGCCCAACCCTGGGACATCCACATAGATGACATTCTCATGAGGTTTTCAAATAATACCTAAGATAAATAATGCATCTCCTTTGTATCCCTCCATGGATTTCTTCACCTTGGTGTATGGTTATCATGTGAGGTCATTATAACTAGTCTATTTCATACCTTCACTTTTGTTGGCCCCCTATCAAATTTCATCGCTATTGGTGGAGGAACATTTGGAAGGCTCGATGTTATTCTTGATTTGACTTTCTTGTGGCTTAATTAGCATGTCATAGTGGTGTGTTTGTTTTTTATTTTCCATACAGAACCATGAGATTGATTAATTAATTAATTTGCCAACCTTTTATTTTTTATTAATCCTAGAAATTCCTTGAGTCTATCAAGTTGGCCATTTTCACTACCAGGCCTAACCTATTAGGTTTCCCATCTTCCTTGGTCAGTCATGTTTTTTAGTCCATTAAGTTGATGATATGAATTGGATATTAGAAAATGTTTGTAAATTTTGTAAATAAACATGTTTTGTTCCATTTCGTTTCATTTTGTCTTTTGATCCATTTCGTTTTATTTTGTCTTTTGTAAATAATTGTGATGGTTGGCCTTCCAAAGGAAGCCCAGTAAAACAATGAAGGTTGTAGTGAAGAGAAGGATGGAGGGAGATGCAAAAGAACTTGAGGGAGTATAGTAGCAACAATGGAAGCTCTAGGAGTGCAACCTGCTCGAAATTTGGTGGACTAAGGAGACAAGGGGTCTTTCCACACTGAGAAAAGGTGTATTTGAGCCATGATTGTCTGCAAATTTTTATTTTCAGTGAATAACAATACACAGAGATTGTGTATAGATCACCCTCTTTGATTTTCTCCTGCTTATAATAAAAATCCCCATCAAATGTTAAAATATGTCTATAATGGTTTTGATTTCATGACAATGGTGTGGGTTTATTAAATTCTCATGTGTTTGAATGCTTCGTGCAATGGATGTGTCGGTTGTGAATGTCTTGTTTTTTTTCTATGGGCTATAACAGGTTTTGAAATGTGTTTAAAACCTATAGCATTCCTCTAGCACACATAATTTTGTTTTATGGTCTTAAACTCAGCAATTGATCGATTTTAGAATTCACCTCTTGTGGGTCGTTATTCCCTCATAAAATCATTGGCCAACCAAACGTTGTGACCCAATCCCATTTCCAAGTGTTGAGAAGTAGCATGCAGCTTAATTTATAAGTGATAGCATGAGTTCTCAATGCTATTGATATATTGAAATAGTGTTTTCTGATATGGAAACAGTGTTCCCATAATTCACTACATTACATTGGGAACTATGTACAACCAAAGTACCCAGCGCACAGTGAAAGAAACATGTGCCATCATGTTGTATTTTAATGTGTGAATTGTAACTTGCTCAACAACTCTATTACTTGCCACCAATTTACTTTGTTGGATGGGTCAAACAAAGAGTAGACGGGTTTGTCACTTTCCTCAGAAATTTATATCTTCCATTGATCATAGTTGTAAATGGATAAAATTCTAGACTGGAGCTTTTAAAAAAATTCCTCGAATATACTTGCAATTATTGGTGTTTTAAATGGGAAAAGTGTTGGTTTATTGGCAGAATTTCACTTCAATAAATGAAGGACAAATTGAGCATGTTCTTAGCATGATAAAGAAACAATTGAATTCTGCATTAAGAATTTGTATTGGTGAATTGTGTGGACTATCAGTCCCTCAATTACAGATCATATGGTATCAGAGCAGGTTTCGAAGGCTTGGAGAAAACTTGCATGGTAAACACCCCCAGATAGTACTGAAATAGTGGACAATAATTGTTGCCAAGCATACAAAGAAGCGGAGGACCGTCGATGGCATGGAATCATCATGAAGAAGATGGCAGGGAAGATCTGGAGGTCAGATTGGATCGTCTTGAGCAAGGCATTTCTACATTGGCAGAGTTGGTGACACCATTGTTGGTAATGAACAATAAGGAAGCACACTCAACAAATATTGAGTCTTGGATATCTAGTTGAAACAATTGGAAGTTTACTTTGGTCTGTATCAAATCAAAGAAACACAACAGATCTCCTTTGCCCGCTTGAAGATGACCGAACATGATTTGTTATGGTGGGAGAGTTATATGGATGCCCTAAGGATAGGCAATAATCTCGGGATGATGAAATGGTTTACTTTGAATATTATTTGTGGAAACTTGCAATATTTTAGCCAAGTTAACAATGATGAAACTATGCTTGCAACTAGGGTTAGTATAAATAATGACCTTCTCTTGTTGAATATATCCATGAACCTGTAATATGAAGTTGTCACATGAAAATAAATTCCTAGTTCTCTTCTTATCCTTCTTCACAACATGAGACCACCT
>ML787918.1:87611-115373 GCA_009831015.1 Picea engelmannii | reverse complement strand
TTATTTTTTTAAAATATGTATATATTTTTTTAGATTATTGGTTTTTTTGAAAATTTTAAAATTTTTTCAATTTTTCAGTTTTTTTTTTTTACCCTTTTTTTAATGTTTTTTTAATTTCATATAATTTGGGTTTTGAATATATTATTTTGAATGTGTTTTTTGCTTCATTAAAAAAAAAAGTTTCGAAGATTTTGTTCTTTCTATTTATTTATTTTTCAATGTAAATTTAAGAAGAAAAAAAATGTTAGTAAATAAATTTTTAAGTGGCCATTTTGTATACAATTTTGGGTTTCTCTTTTTGGCATAGGGATATATTGTCAAAACCACGGTTTCATTTAGGTTGAAATGATCCATAATTTTAACATTTAGAAAAAAACTTTTTGCTTTAGTTATCGTCACTTTTTTTTTAGGTGTTAATTTTAAGGTTTTTTTAAGCTATTGTGTGAGTTTTGAAGGTCATGCTTGAAAAATGTTGTAATTTTGACCCCGTTTGAAAAAATGTTGCTACCGATAACACCACTTTTTTATTTGGGATTGATTTTCATGTTTTTTATGCAAAAATATGAGTTTTTCGGGCTAGAGTTCTCATTTTGAGGTCACAGTTCCCGTTAAGTTGGTAATATTGTTTATAATGGGTCTATTCCATTATTATGACCATACTACATTCATTATCCTTTTGGGTACCTCCCTAGGTACTCCATATCATCCTCCCTAGGTACATTACACAAAATGATGCCCTACATGTCACAACTTGAATAATTTATCCTTAGAGAATTCACAGATCTTAGAGACTTGTTGATCCATTTTTGCGTCATAACATTTCATATTATGCTAAGTATCATTAGGTAGAAGAACCTTCTTTTCATCCCAATATATAGTCCCCCATGCCTTATATAAGTATCATTATCCCATATTAGTTATCAGAAGAAATCATGTATTTTCTACACTTCGTATTTTTTTTCCATGTGAGATTCCTTCCATTCAGAGATGCCTTCCATGCAGAGATTACTTTCGTCGGGTATTTTCCCCCCGCTCTTCATACTTCTCCCTCCGCATACTCATCATTCCATTTGAGTCAATACTTAGATTATTTTTTCCTTTTCCTCACGTGGAGAAGTATATACATACCTTTCCTCTGCATTTCCATAATCCTCACTTTGCACTCTGCACTTCCGCAACCCCCATTTTGCCCCAACACTTAGTCGATTTTTATGAACATCCTGCACTCTCTTCCGCAATACTCCCTAATTAGTCATTTTTCAATTTCCCCCACCTCTACATCACCTTTTCTCTACATTAACTATACCTCTCTATGTTATTGTCTTATACTTAGTTGATTTCTAGTCATTTATCATGTGGAGAACTTTACATCAACCTCTACCTCCGCAAGACTTGTCTCTCCATCCCCTTCATACAACGTGATTCTTATACTTAGTGTATTCTTGCATTGGATAATAATTCATCACTTTCAAGGCAATTATGGTTTATTTATAAGGTTCTAACTCTCAAGGAGAAAAATGGTTGTCAACACTAAAGGAGGATTAATTATCCTGATTTCCCATGAAGAAATTTCTTATCAAGGATAATTTATATTTATGATTCATTTGTGTACCTAAATAAATTGTACATACCAAAAGTATATCTCACTAAGGATTATTTATGAATTGGGTCTTTAAACAATTTAAGCTTTGTAACCCATTATTGATAACCTTCACGTATATCAAATCGTATTGAAAGGGGTGGGAAATATGGTAGCTAGAAGAACAAAGGAACCATTATGTGGAGACACTGTCAACTCTCTTGCTCATTAGAAAAAATATTTACATTGTTCAACTACATAATAGTGGTACTCAAGCCTCTCTCTCCTGAGCAAAATATTTCTAGTAAGATTTGGACAACTGGTCTGGTAAAGGTTGGTTACATGCCTGAAGCTTTTGACTTCAGGGAAATAGTTTCTTTGTGTGCAAGAAAATTTAACTCAAAGCATAGGTTGATTCCAATTCTTGAAAAAGTAAAGTACCTTGTTCTCCTCACTCCAAATATATTCATAAGGATGCTTCTACTACCTACCCCAAACAAAGTCATCTGGCTTTCAGAAGTTGATTCCTTTTTAGACTCACAGGGTGGTGGTGCAAATTTGTTAAAGAATTTATTGTCGGTTTTTGCTACAATGTCAATTGATACTACTCAAGTTGATATTAACCTACTATTAGAGACATATCGTGATTTCTCTTGGATTTTCTTACAACTTATGGGATGAGAATCCACATCCCATATCCTAAGATATGTTTTATATGTACTATATTTTTCCTTTCAAAATAAAGTGATATTTCATTGGGTCGAGATTATGTCAAATGAGATATCTTATCAACTCTCCAACTATATGAAGATAGAGAGGTTTTTAATGACCTCCTATTTAGTATTGGTCATCGCCTATTGTAATGTATTTGAAGGATTACCTTCAAGGGGTAATGTTGATGTTGAAAATAACCCTACTCAATTATGGTATCATGTATTGTGGAAACACAAAGCACCCTTCCATTTTTGCCTGGTTCAAGATAAATTTGTCAAAGAATTTCAATACATCCTCACCGGAACACTATCGGCAAGAGTTTCATAGGAAGCTCTAGATTTTCTTAAAGGAAAAGGAATTTGTGTCTATAAGAAGAAATCTACATACATTAGATTATATGGGTTTGAAGGAAGACCATTCCTTCTTCCCATTTTTGTTAGTAACAAGTATTTTGTCGCTAAAATATGTAGGCACTATAAGTCATGGTCTTCCTTCTTTGATAAAAAGAGGAAATGGCAATTCATTTCCTTACATTTCCATATTACCAACATTTCAGTGAAGGGGTTAATCCATTTAACCCAAATATATGAATTATTGAATTCTTTTAATTTGAATGAAGTGGAAGCTCACAAGGGTTTCAACCCTGAAGGAATATTTTCTTCTCACCTATCATCAGTTGGCTATAATATTTTTTTCACGAGAATAGCAGAAGATATGGAGGAAGAGGATGACAATGATCCAAATACTAGTAAGGCAATGTTTTGGAAAAGATGGGGAGATATGTGATGATGAATTGGTTACACAAGCCAGTTCAAACACCCAAGTTAAAAAGGTAGAATCCAAGAGGGAACATTAGCAGAGCAAATCTAAGCAAAGAGGTAGAACAAATACTAGTGCTCACACTAGCTCTACTTTCCTTCCACAGAGGAGTACTCAACGAGGCCAAGAGCCTAATATGGGTAAAGGAGAGAGTAATGAAAGGTGTGTAGGAGGAGATTATGAAGATGACCTGCCTCATTTAAACATTGAGAAAACACACACTATTACACAAACTAAGAGAAAAGGGAGCATTGGCAACAAGAGTACTTGAAGTTTTGAGGACCCGGTGAATGATGTTGTTGAAGTGGAAGTTGATGATAACAATGTACCTTGATGGGTTGCATTACATATGTCAAAGAACCGACAGATAGCAGGGGAATTGTCTCGAGAGGAACCAATTTTATTTAAAGAATAATCATCGACTCTACACAATACCAAGTACAATAAAGAGGAAAAGAAAATTCAAATTGAAAGATTCCATGTTAAAAATAAAAGGGTTATCGAAAGACGGAATTCAAAGGTAGATGTATCTTATATCAAACCCTCTGGAATTTCTAAGTTGGACTTGACTACTAAATATGCTCTAGATCATTCCATTTCCAAGCAATACCTTGACAATATTAAATTGAAAAGGATAATAAGTGAACTGGAGGACGCCCTCAGTCTTAAGTCATTATTTGTTGAACCATTATCCATCATGGCTCCAGATCTTATTTCATAAGATACACCAAGAATGAAATCCAAAGTCGGGAAATATTCCAAGTTGTTAAGTGGCATAAGAATGTATGTCACAAATAACATAAATAGATGGCTCAATACTATCTCAAAAGCATGGGAAGCCAACACTAGCTTGAGGAATTTGGGACAAAGAATTGTTGTTTTTATTGAATATTTACAAAATAAGTTACATCATGATGAGTTTTTTTATAAAAATGCCTTAAGTACATTCATGGCATGAGTGACAACCCTAGTGACTTCACTAGGAAACAACAAGAATTTCCCTCATATAATAGAATAAAGCAAGCAAAGGCAGGATGGTTGGCAAGAATACAAACCTTGTGTAAATTACTTTAGAGTTGTGAAGAGGTTGATGGAAAGAGAAGTGATTCATTTTTGAAATCACTATAAATAGTTAAGAAACTTGAGGGCCCACAATTGGTTAGAGAGTCTAAGTTATTAACTAAGGAGAAATCGGAAATGGAGTTAAACATACTCAAAACTTCATGGGTAGTGAGTTTGATAATCTTACTAACTTTATGGGAAATAAGATTAAATTATGGTTAGTTAATTTTGTAAATGATAACGAACACCATCTGTCATCAATTCAAGAATTACAATATGAGTTCCAAGCAATGCAAGATGAGATATTGTTGCTCCAACTGAATAAGAACATAATGGTTACACCATTAAAAGAGTACATCAAAGAGTGGCTCAAGAGTTCATTAAAATAGATAAATGATCTAAGAAGCAGCTGAAGCAAAAGGACTCAAGTTTTGGTTATAAATTTGAAGGCTCGACAAAGAGATGGGAGAGAGATCCATCCCATCATTTCATTTTCATTTTTTAGTACACTATTTTCTTTCAAAACATTTCCCTTATTTATTCCCAATATTTGATCATCCAACTTTATTGGTTTGTCGTTTACTAGTAAATCTAATCCCCAGTTGCTTTTCTCCTTCTCTTCCAGGTTTGCTACTATATTTGGTACACAAGAGATCCATCCTAGTCCATTTGGATGAACGCATTCCTTTTATCGTTTAAGTAGCAGGAGTATTATTTTGTGATTTAGGCAAACATTCTATTTGAACTTGAACAATCTATGTGTAACATTCTTTTCAAGACTCTTATAGAGAGATATTGCAAAATTTCATAACTTTTGTGATTTCTGACTTTTATATAAGCATGATATCTCAAGTGTGTTTCTCCTATGCATCTTATGATATTAAATGAATGAAATCATTTAAAGCTCTTTGATTTTGGACCACCAACCTATTTTATGTCTTATTGGTCTTGTTTTGAATCTTTTCCCCCGCTGTTCAAATGAATGGATTTGATGGGATGGATGTAGTTTTCCTGTATATTTGAATTAAGGTGGTTATTTTTCTATTGTAATTGATCTATTATTCTTCCAATTATTTTACCATGTGTTCCACTCATAGGTGTAGATTATTTGAATGCTTAAATTTATTGTTTGAATAAGTATACTAAAAATCTGAGTGAGGAAAGAGGAGTACCACCTCTATAAAAATGTAAAGGGCATATTAATAATTTCTTTATGATAGTACCCTAGGAGGTTGACTCATATCCCTAATAGGAAAATATATCAAAAAGACTCTATTATAAGACCTTTCCCTCCTCAATGGGTTTACCGCATTGAACCTCCACCTCACTTAAACCCCCCCTCCTTTAGAGCCTTACATACCTCCACCCAAGCAGTGTGGGGGACGTGAGACTTCCTATCCTAATACAATTACTAATTGAATCACAAATACCTAGGTATTTACCCTTGCCATATATTTTAACATCTATCTAATGTACTTTCCCACCTTGAGAAGCAACAAGTGAAAGAACAAGCTATATTGAATCCATCTTTGCAACAGGGGAAAAAAAATTGAATAATCAACACCTTCAACCTATGAGAAATATTTGGCAACAAGGTTGGATTTAAACTTATCCATGCTTCCATCTGCTAAAGATTTAGTTCTATATACCCACTTGCAACAAATAATCTTGCAACCTTTGGAAAGACGAACAAGATCCCAAGTGTCATTTTTCAACAAGGAGTTCATTTCTTCATGCATAATTACTTTCCACTCAAGTAGACCACTTGTTTCTTTATAAGTCTAATTATCTTATGTCAAAATTTTTTAACGTAAGAGTTGAACCATCTGTATGGAACTAAGAGTGTGTCCTTCAAGGATCTAACAGATCACCAACTAAAGTACCAACAACTTCCCTTGTTTTCCAAACCAATTTTAGATCTGGAGAAACTAGAGGTGCAATATTTGTAGGCTAAATTGTAGGAGAAGTAGTTGAAGGTGTAGGCTTGGAAGACTAAATTGTAGGATGAGGATTTGGAGGATTCTCTCTAGATTCATCGTCTAAAGAAGAATAATTGTCATTCAAAAGAGATACAAGTAATGGAGAAGTAGAAGAAGAAAAGAGAAATGGAAAAGAAGAATATGTAGATGCACATGCCAAGGAAACTTCATCAAATTGAACATATCTATAAAATATAACCTCTGAAGAGTGAGGTATAAAGAGTGGATAGGATTTTACATCTTCAACATAACCAACAAATATGCATTGCTCACTTTCAGGTTGCATTTCCTTGTGCTTTTCATTAGGAATATGGGCCCATGCTTCACAACCAAATACTTTAAAATGGCTTACATTAGGATTGATCTTAGACCAAGCTTATTCTGGAGTTACATTCAAGATATAGTTATCACAATTGGTTGATTCTACCCAAAACTATGGTGCTAATTTTTTTTATTAAACCATACAATTAGTCATTTCTTTAAATGTTCAATTCTTATATTCAACTACTCCATTATGTTGTGGAGTGTAAGGAACTATATGTTTTATTTGATTGTTATTTTTATAGCTAAAATCAATGAAGTGTTTATTAACTTATCCTCCACCATAATCAATGTGAATTCTCTTGATTAGGTGACCCGATTTATTTTCAACAAATGCTTTGAAAGAAACAAAGATATTGAAATCTTCACTTTTGAGTTTTAAAAAAGTAAATCCATGTGCATTGAGTGTGATCATTAATGAAAGTGAGAATGTATCATGCCCCTAAAAATAATGGAGTGGGGAATGCCCCCTTATGTCACTATAAACCAATTCAAGTGGTACTTGTGCTCGCCATAAATTACTGGATGGAAATGGATTTATGTGATACGTACCCAAGACACAAACATGAAAAACAAGATTATTACATGAGACAGGAGATAGGCCATGCACCATTTGGTGTTTCAAGACTCGTTGCAAGTAGTGGTAGTGTTGGGTATGTGTTAAAACTTACATGTAGACAAAGAACAATGGATCGTTGTGGATCCTGGTACGCAATCTAATGGCACACAATCTACTGGTACACAACCTACTAGTACACAAACTACTAGTACACAACTTACTGGTATGTCGAAGGAAGATTGGGAGAAGTTGGATAGAAGAGAAAGGAGTACTATTCGACTCTGCTTGGAAGATTTAGTTTTGTTGAATGTCTCGGTAGAATCTACAACCAAGGAAATATGGGATCGGTTAGGGAATTTGTATCAATAAAAGTCCCTGGTAAACAATTTGGTTCTTCAAAATAAGTTGTATCATCTTAGGATGGAAGATGGAGATTTTGTGACAGAACATCTAAATTCCTTCAATACTCTGGTAAGTCAACTTGTCTCTGTTAATATTACGATTGTACAAGAATATAATAGTATTACTTTGTTATGTTCTTTTTCAGACTCTTGGGATAATCTAGTTGTAGCAATTGGTAGTACCACTCAATCTACATTGAAGTATGAGGATGTAGTTTCATCCTTGTTATCTGAAGAGATGAGGTGGAAAAGCATGGATGGTCAGAGCACAAATGATTTATTTGTAAGAGTTTGTACCCAAGACAGGAATCTTGGTAAGTCTTTGGGGGGGAGATCTAAATCTACAGGTGGATCTAAGTCTCCGAGAAAATCTTTGAGGAAATGCTGGAAGTGTGGTAAAGCAGGGCATTATAAGAAAGATTGCAAGTCTAAGAAGTTTGATAAACCAAAGGGATCTGATAATACCTCTTCCATAGAGGCGAAAACCTCCATTACAGAAGGAGATGACGTTTACCTAACATATATAGGTACACATGCAGACCGTGGTGTATGGTTGATCGAATCAAGTGTGTCATATCATATGACTCCTCACAGGGATTGGTTCTGTGAATATGAAAAATATGAGGGTGGTGATTTATTCCTAGGAGATGAGTCGACAGCTAAAATCATGGGATGTGGAAGGGTTAAATTGTTGCTAAAATATGGAAGGATTAGAACTCTCCATGGGATTCTGCACATTCCAAAACTAGCCAGGAGCCTAATATATGTAAGAAAGTTGGATGATGCAGGTGTGGATATTGTATTGGGAAAGGGAACTTGCAATATGGTACGAGGAGCAATGGTGTTGATGAGGGAAGTTCGGTGTGGAACTTTCTACAAGTTGTTGGGAAGCACTTATATTAATGGGTGTAACAGTTTTGTTCTCCTTGAGTAGAGAAATAAAGAAGACAAGACCAATATTGTCCCTAGAAAGAATACCATGTTGTGGCATCAAATACTGGGGCATATTGGAGAAAAGAGCCTTCTAACACTACACAGTAAAGGTATGGTTGAAGGTATGTTTAATTGCACTTTGGATTTTGATTTATGTGAACATTGTGTATATTGTAAACATAATCGAGTAAGATTCCCATCTGATGCTACAAGAGCAAAGGGGATCTTAGAGTTGATACACAGTGATATATTTGGACCTGTGCATGTTTCATCACTAGGTAAATATGTGTAGTATGTTTCATTCATATATGATTTCTCAAGGAACATGTTATGAGGAAAATCTCTCTATGGCTAGGGGTAAACCAAACAGACGGAAATGACTGCAGAAATCAACTCTAATCTCAGATATGTTATATAAGAAAATATGCTAATGAGACAAGATAAATAGCCTACCTCACCCAGACGTTAGATGAAGTCCATTGTTGAGCCCTTGACTCAAAGAAATACACCTACAACTTGTCCTCAACAACCAAGAAATGCAAGCATATGGTGATAATATATAAGGTTTGCACATTTAATAGCATAATCCATCAACATTCATAACAAATATTCCCATGGAAAAACAATTCAAATATTTGCAAGATATTAAATGGACGAGAAAAGAGTATTTCTATTAAAATGTAATTAGAAAAAGTGAATGAATTACAAACTTTTGTGTCAACATGGTTCGAAACTGAGAAACTAAGTCCCTTCCAGCTGGGCCTCCACCACTTCAATCCTCCACTAAAGGCAAGCTCATATAAGAGAGACAATGAAGTTCTCAATCAAGTAGGGAAGAGCTTGGGGGCTGAACAATGTGTTTAGACTTAAAAGGACAAAGGGATGCAGAATCAATATGAAGTGAATAATTTATCCAAAGTAACTTTCCTCTCAAAGTTAAATTCTTCTCCTCTTTTCCATAGCTCGGATTTGGCCCATTTATAGCCTTCAAGTGGAACTGAAGGGCCGAGTCGGAACATTTCTAGTATATGGAAGGTCAAGCATCATGGATCTCGTGACGTGACATGGAAACTCAACACCATTTTTTAATTTTGGGCACAAAACTCGATGTACCTAAGTTGTAGTGGTGCAACCTACATATACGCATGTTGTACAATAGGTAGGGCACGTATATGTGGAAAAATATTATTTTTAGCTATAGGATTTGCAAAAAGTGACTTCAAGTCTACATAGGGAAATGGAAAAAGGCCTTTTAAGAAAATTTGCATAGGGTGAGGCAAATCTTGCTATAACAGATGCCCCCTAATGTGTGAGGTCATAGGAGTATTTATGATGGCCGAAATACATTATAATACCCAGAAGTGGAGTAATGGGGACCCAACTAGAAGAACTAGTTGCTCATGAGAATATTAAAATCTGTACTGACTTTTCACACATGGCTGCCAATTTGAATTACATTGCAGATCCATGTGAAGATATACCAAACAGGTGTTCATGGCCATGAGTAAGAAATACAAAGGTGGCTATACGCCAAAGGCTATCCTAGTCATGACCAAGGCCCAGTAAAACCAGTCTCAAAATCAAATTTCTGAAGATGTTTGTATACAATATATTACAATCTGATCTCCCATGGTCACTGAAGTCACATAGGTATTGGTCCAATGAAAGATAGCAACAGCTCAGGAAAGTTGTGACTATGAACTAATGTCTTCAAGTCTTCTACATGATCTTCCAAAGGTGCAAGTCCACATCGTGTGAATAAAGGAGTTGAGGTTGAACACAATGAGACTTCATTTGATTACTAGTCATTAAGGTATACCGTTAAAAAACACGAGACAGCCTACCAATAATGAAAGTAGGTATCAACGCACCGAGTACATTCTTACAAGTGTGAATAAAGGTTTCGGGTTCGAACACTTAAAGAATCCATCGATCAGGAGATATTGATGCATTCCCAACTGTCGATGGCGGGAGAACCTTCCACTAATGACTGCAAGCCTCTAGGTACTCATAGGACTCTAGGTCTCGTTCCCATAATAGATGGGTTGAAGTCGATGGAAGGGGACCCATTGAAAGGAAAAAATTGAGGCATCTCTCATTATTCAGCATGAGGTACAAAGCATGAGCTTGATGATTTGGAGGAAATCAGACGAAGAACATGTTCACAAACCAACGACCCTATGTGGCCTTCATGTGTACCAATTGCAAGTTGTACACAAAAAAGACCCTATGAATAGCATCGAATAAGGAAAATTGCTGACAAAGGCAAGGAAACCACCAATAAGGCTAATGGAATCCAAGACATTGCATGAATCCCAATGTTTGAATAGATTTGTTGTCGTCGAACACAAGGGAAACCACCCAGTCAGCGACCAATGATGAAATGTCGATTGTTGGGTTCAAGGTTACCTACCAATGAGGAAAGTAGGACCAGGGTGCACAATAGGACTACAGCTTCATGTGATTCTGAGACACACTAAGGGTATGGCCGACATGAAAAGTCAAGAGTTCTAAGGAATGGTCGACATAGGTTGATAGGCATCCTTTAAACAAGAGCATGAGACATATGAAAGACTCCAGCAGCATAGAATCAATGATGAAACTTTGAGATGCAAGAGGAATCAATCAACCTCTCCATAGGGACTTGAAGAGTAACCTGTCAGGGGAGTAAACTCTCTGTAATGAGCTCATCTTCCTAAGGTCATGCTAAACCTAAAATTTTGATGACAAGTGGACTCAAAAAAAAATTGTTATGTTCAAAGGTGACACGATTGCTGCCAATATAAGATAATATCCTTTTCCTGCCCGTCTTTTTTGTTTTTTCATAGTCAAATGAATGCTATGATACAGAGGAGGAAATGAGTGTCGCGAGTAAGCAATCTAGTTCCAGCAGTGGAACATACCTATTCTCAATGCAAGGAGGTGCATGCGGGAGATGGACACTCGGGGGAATGTTTCCTCTTGGGTATAGGGTGTCAATCTGCAAAGGATATAAACAAGGCTCTACTTGGATGATGATGCAAATTGCTGAGGTCAAAGGCTTATAACACAAAAGTGAGAAGCGGTAATAGGCTCGACAATGCAAGAAAGAGAATGAGATGCAAATACAACTTAACGCCAAAAAAGGTAATTTTTTGTAATCTTAGTCTAATTGGTTTGAAAAAGTGATAAACTTGCACCAAATAGACGTCCTTTCAAATCCAATTTATGAGTGTGAAAGAGACAAGTTCACTCAGAAATATTTTCTCTTTTTGAGAGAGTCGAAAAAGAGCTTAAATCAGACTCGTTGGGAGTTTTCTAGGTGGTATGTCATGGGGGGGGCAATGCTTCCATGTAGGATTTTTGTGAAAGGTCAGTAGCTTACGGATAGGTGACACTAGCTTGGGAAAACCCAGAGCTTTCCAAATCGAGGAGGATAAAATACTTGCAGAGGTTACCTTATCTACAAGATCATTCCAATCAAAGGAAACCACCCTAGGACTTGGAGGTAGCATACTCAAAGAGAGTGGAATGCTCCCTTCCGTAGAAGGTATAGAACTATAAATTCCAAGGACATGGTCGAAAGACACATCACCCTCCAAGAGAAGAGTGGGATTGACCGAAGATGGCATCGGCAATGTCACTTCCTTAGGCTTATCACTCTCCAAGAGAAGAGTGGGATCGGTCGAAGATTGCATTGGGACGACCACTTCTTTAATCGTTGGTTGAATAGGATGCGAGACAACAAGTTCTAGAGATGCATCACCCCCAAAAATAGGAGTGGTTTTAGCCGAAGATTGCATCGACACGACTGTTGGTTGAACAGGATGCGAGACAACAAGGTCAAGAGACGCATCACCCCCAAAAATAAGAGTGGTGTCAGCCAAAGATTGCATCGGCATGATTGTTGTATCAACCAAAGAGGGTTGGGAAACCAAAGACAACTCAGAACCCGAAGGGGCCCCAAGAAAGGACCATGCTTCTGGTACCAAAGCAGTAGTAGGGCACAAATGAGTAAGGTGATCTCCTTTGCAAATCCTACAAAGGAAATTGGGCTTACATCTTACATGTCTAGGCTTCTCAATTGTATGAATGCCCCCAGCATGACTTGCAGTGGTTGGTGACATGATCTCAACATGACTTGTAGAGGCTAGTAGAAAATTTGCAACATGACTTGCAGAGGTTGGTGATGAATGCCCAACATGACTAGCAGAGGTTGGTGATGAACCTTCAACATGACTAGCAAAGTTTGATGATGAATCCCCAGCATGACTAACAGAGGTTGGTGATGTATGTGTAATGTGACTAGAAATAACTAGATTTGTTCCCCCAGCATGACTTGCAGTGGTTGGTTGTTGGTATTCAATATGGCTTGCAGAGGTTGTCGACCAATCTCCAATATGACTAGCAAAGGTTGGTGATATAATGCCAGTATGACTTGTAGTGACTGGACTGGTGGCGGTGGTTGGTTGTGGAATCTGAGACCAAGGTTCTGGGAAAAACTAGTTTTGAGAAATTGCAGGCCAAGAAAGGTTCTGGTATACACCATGGCCCTGTCTAGCAGGATAGTATCCTCCTCCATACTGATTCATAAAGGGGTGTAATGGCATCGACACCAAGGAAGTCGCTTGCGAAGAGAAACTCACATGACAAGGGTTACTCATGTGACGATATACGTTTCCCCCAGATGAAGGAACTTTGGGAAGGGGGTTGCCCATACTATAAAATTGACTCCCTCTGAATGGAACACCAGAGTACATACGAAGGTCCGCCATGGGAAAATCATTCATAGGAACCGGAATAGCAGAAGAAGGATAGATGGATGGAGTGTAATAATCATAATGATCGCCCATTTGAGCACTTGCTCCTGGAAAAGTGGATCCATAGGAAGGAAGATTTCAACCTCTTACCATAAGAGTTGTTTGAGGGATATGACTCCCACCTAACAAAAAGGGAGAATAAGGAGGCATCATGCCCCCAGACCCAAAATTAGGATTCGCATAAGGAGACGAGACAGAGGATGGCAAGTGCGAAGACATGTCTGGCATGCCATGAGAAAAATGATTAGAGACCCAAGGCATTGACTGAGTATCATAATTCTGCATACCATTATGAAATACGAATGGATTTGTCCCCATGAAATGAGTGAATGTCATGGGGGAGGTAGCAGTAAATGAGGGAGCCAAAGGGACTCCACTATCCATGATAATGAAAACTCACGGTGCAATATAAAATCCTAAGGTCAACTAATCATCAAAGAGAACACCAAAATAAAACAAACAAAAGGCCAATATGCACACAAACAGGATAAAGTGGTTGAAAGGGGCCTCCCTCCCTAAAGTAAGTATGCCTTGCCCAAGAGGGGCCTGAGAGTCCCTGCTAAAGATCAGAGGTATAAAAATCAGTTATAAGGGCCCTCGTGGGCTTAACAATCAGTCAATCAGATCCCCCCCGGAGAGGTAATCCTCCATAAAGGATGTGTGTTGTTTGACCCTTATCTGACCCACGGTACCTGCAAAATAACCCTTGCAATTAATCTATGTGGTGCTTGTGTCAAGTAACTAAGCAACCACGATATAACCAATGCACAGGCGAACAGTCATAAGTCAGGTCCACCGTATGGGTAGGGTAACAAAGCCCGAAACCTCGGAAGCACCGCCTCTCACATAGGTAAATGTACTAGCAAGATCACCATATATGAATAGATCCCTAGAAATATATCTGATGCTAAGAAGGTATTGGGCAGATATCCCCTCAACCAACCTCACGTGACCTCATTCTTAACTTCGGTGTAAGCGAAGCCTCCTGATGTCACCAATTATACAATGGATTTCTCCACTCCCTTAGTCAGACACATATGTTGATTTAATAGCCTTGGAGAAGTTTACTCACAAAATCCTATTCCAAGTCTCTAAATCCTAAGCTAGTTTGTGCACCCTAGAAAATAAAATTGCTTCCAATCAATTTTAAATTATCAGCGTTTCTTTTAGTGGCCTTGCTTACTCAAAAAAGGTGTGGTCGTGAAACTAATGATGTTATGACTCAGCAAGCAAAATAAATGAATATGAATAAAATGCAAAGTCCTAACTTCAATTCCCAATAATTGATACGCTTTTCAAAATGAAATTTTCAATTTAGTTCTGCAATTCCAAATAAAATGCAATATTTCTATTCATGTACTAAGATCAATGATAAGGACCCAAAAGATCAAATGCCAACAATGCAAAATGCCTAATATTTTTGTATTTTATATTAGCTTGATATAAAAATTCTATTGTATGTAAATAGAGACAAACCAAGTAGGACATCAAGAAGCAAACACCCATCCCAAGATGCAAGGACAATCAAATGAAAAGGATGATGAGAAAGGCACCACCCAAAAATTCAACCAAATAAAGGTTTCCTATCATTCCACATACACTTAACAGTCATAACAGAGACCCAAGAAGACTCGGCAACCATCAAAACTTACCCAGCAACCAAGCAGAAAAGGATGATGTACGTGATTGTTCAGGAGAAAGACGCATATATACGCCTCTTGTAGAAGGACATCACGCATATGTACGTGAATGTCAGGTAAAAACCCGCGTATATGTGTTAAAACACAGCCAGGCTAAGCAGAAGGCTAAGAAAATCAGATTCAGAATGAATAGAGGTTGTCAAGAAATCAGATGACAAGAATCTCAATATAAACGAGAGCAATCAAAGGAGAAAAACACTCTAAACCCCGAAAAGAATATTTTTTACCTAGTATGGTCACCAATTTTGTTACGAGGAAAATATCTCTATGGCTAGGGGTAAACCACAACAAACAGAAATGACTGCAGAAATCAACTATACTCTCAGATATGTTATATAAGCAAATATGCTAACGAGACAAGATAAAGAGCCTACCTCGTCCAGACGTTTGATGAAGTCCATCGTTGAGCCCTTGATGCAAATCAATACACCTGCAACTTGTCCTCAACAACCAAGAAACGCAAGCATATGGTGATAATATATAAGGTTAGCACATTTAATAGCATAATCCATCAACATTCATAACAAATATGCCCATGGAATAACAATTCAAATATTTGCAAGATATTAATTGGACAAGAAAAGAGTATTTCTATTAAAATATAATCAGAAGAAGTGAATGAATTACAAACTTCTTTGTCAGCATGGTTCGGAACCGAGAAACCAAGTCCCCTCCAGCTGGGCCTTCACCACTTCAATCCTCCATCAAAGGCAAGCTCATATAAGAGAGACAATGAATTTCTCAATCAAGTAGGGAAGAGCTTGGGAGTTGAACAATGTGTTCAGACTTAAAAGGACAAAAGGATGCAAACTCAATATGAAGTGAATAATTTCTCCAAAGTAACTTTGCTCTCAAAGTTGAATTCTTCTCCTCTTTTCCACTGCTCGGATTTGGCCCATTTATAGCCTTCAAGTGGAATTGAAGGGTCGAGTCAAAACGTTTCCAGTAAATGGAAGGTCAAGCATCATGGATCTCGTGACGTGACATAGAAACCCGACACCATTTTTTAATTTTGGGCACAAAACCTTATGTATGTGGGTTGTACTGGTGCAACCTGCGTATACGCATGTTGTACAATAGGTAGGGCGCGTATATGTGGAAAAATATTGTTTTTAGCTCTGGGATTTTCAAAAAGGGACTTCAAGTCTGCATAGGAAAATGGAAAAAGGCCTTCTCAGCAAATTTGCATAGGGTGAGGCAAATCTTGCTATAATAGAACACGTGGACTTATTTTCTTAGAAAGAAATCTGAGGTATTTGATAAATTTAAAGAGTTTAAGGCTCTGGTAGAAAATTAGACAGAGAAGAAAATAAAGGTATTGAGGACATATAATGGTGGAGAATTCTGCGGAAATGAATTCGAAGAATTATGTCGGAAGTGTGGTATAGAAAGGCAGAATACTACTCCATACAAACCTCAGCACAATGGAGTTGCAGAAAGGTTGAACAGGACATTGATAGAAAAATCAAGGAGCATGCTTTTTGTATCGAGTTACGACAAGAATTCTAGGGAAAGACGGTGGGTACAGCATGTTACTTGGTCAATTGATCACCCTCATCAGCGTTGAATGATAAAACTCCACACGAGGTATGGACTAGTAAAAAACCCTCTCTTGAACATCTTAGAGTGTTTGGTTGTGATGCTTATGTACATGTTCCAAAGGAAAATAGGAGTAAGTTGGGTAATAAAGTTGAAAAGTGTATCTTTATTGGTTATAAAGATGGTGTGAAAGGTTATAAGCTTTGGAACCTAGAAACTAAGAAGATTCTTTACAGTCAGGATGATGTTTTTAGAGAGATGAAAGATGTTCCCAAATAGGAACTCCTACCAAGGAAAGAAGAACCTGAGAAAATAGAGTTTGAGTTGGATGATGCAAAATATCAATCAACTGAAGAAGAAGAACCTCACACACCGGTATTGAGGAGATCGGTGAGGGAAAGAAAGCAACCAAAAAGGTATAGTCCACCTGATTTTCATTCTAATTTTTCTTTATCTATTACTGATGATGATCCCAGAACTGTCAGGGAAGCAGTGAATTTAAAGGATAGTAAACTCTGGAAGAAGGCCATGGCTGAAGAAATGGATGCCTTGGATAAGAATGAGGCATGGAATCTAGTTGAGGTGTCAGCTAGAAGAAAATTTGTTGGTAGAAAATGGTTGTTTAAGAAGAAGTTTAATGGAGAAGGAAAAGTGGAGAGATACAAAGCTCAATTAGTAGAAAAAGTTTATTCCTAGGTAGAGGGAATTGACTTTGGTAAGATTTTTTCTCCTGTTGTCATGTTAACTTCTATTAGATTTATTTTATGTATTGTTGTTTCTTTTGATCTTGAAGTGGAATATATGGATGTGAAGACAACATTCCGACATGGGGATCTGGAAGAAGAAATCTACATGAAGCAGCCAGAAGGCTTTGTAGTGAAGGGAAAGAAAGAGTTGGTTTGTAAGCTAAAGAAGACACTATATGGTCTGAAGCAATCACCTAGGTTGTGGTACCAAAAGTTTGAAACATACATCCTTGGATTGGGATTTGTGAGAAGCATGGTTGATCACTGTGTATATTCCAAGCAGGTTGGTAATCTCTTCATTTATGTAGTGTTGTATGTTGATGACATGTTGTTGGTAGGAAATAATATGGATGTTATCAAGGAGGTGAAATCGCAGCTATCCTCCAAATTTGACATGAAGGATATAGGTGTTGCTAACTTCATTCTGGGAATGGAGATTAAAAGAGATCATTCAAACAGAAAACTCTAGTTGAATCAAAGAAAATATGTTGAGAAGATATTGCAGAGGTTTAATATGCATGGAAATAAACTGGTCAAGGTTACTATTCCTATAGGTGTAAATTTATTTGCAGATCAGTGTCCCAAGACACAAGAAGAAGAAGAGGACATGTCCCATGTTATGTATGCCAGTGCAGTTGGTAATTTGATGTATGCAATGGTCTATACTAGGCCGGACATTGTACATGCAATGGGAGTTTTGAGCAGGTATATGTCAAAACCAAGGAAGGAGCATTGGACAACAGTAAAGAGGGTCTTCAAGTATTTGTGTGGCACTACCAGTTATAGATTGTGCTACCAAGAAAGACCAGGATTAGACAAAGTGTTGAACATACATGGGTTTGTTGATGCAGACTGGGCTAGAGATTTGGATCATAAAAGATCTAAAAGTGGGTATGTGTTTAACCTATTTGGAGGAGCAATCAATTGGATGAGAAAAAGATAGGTTGTAGTGGCACTCTCAACTACAGAAGTTGAATACATAGCAGCCACTCATGCAAGCAAGGAAGTAGTATGGTTACAGAGATTGTGTTCAGGTATTGGGTTGGTACAACAAGCAGTGAGATTATATTGTGATAGTCAGACTGCAATAATCCTAGCAAAGAACCATGCTTATCATTTGAAGACAAAGCATATTGATGTTTAGTATCACTTTGTGAGAGACATGGTTGAAGAAAAGAAGGTGTTCCTAGAAAAGGTTGGCACTTTGAAGAAAGTTACAGATTCATTGACAAAGTTTGTGAGTACAAGGAAATTTTCTTAGTGTAGAGTAACAATGGGCATTGTTGCCCTGGATTGTTGACTATGTAATCATGTGAACCCCTATATGCAAAGAAAACAACAAGTGGGAGAATGTTGGGTATGTGTTATATTATTTGCATGTGTGTGTGTGGGTGCGTCGGATTTGACAACTGCATCTAATGAATTGGTTCCTAATGTAGTCCTTAGGATCAAAACCATGGGGGATGGGCTAATTAAACAACAGAGATCATAAGTCAACTTGCAATTTAACTGTTTGAATACATGCACAACTCTCCTTTGCATGAGGTGCATAGTTACATTGGAAATCCTTCATAGAGAACTTGGTCACTATTACAATAATATTTCCTCAGTTTTCATGGTCCATTCAATGTGATGGTCACTTCAGAACCTTTATTAATAAAGGGACACCCATACCAACTAAACAATCTTATTCAATCGAGGGGTAGATGACCATTCCTAGTGTAAATGCAATCACATGAGTTGGGATTTGACTACAAGCTCCATTTTCCTTTAGGAAAAATCTATAAATGCAAGCCTCCTCCTTCCATTTCAACAAGCTCAATTTGTGTAATGAAGTGTTGAAATTTTGTTGTCGGCGACTGTGAGGTGCACTCGCTTTAATCATTTCTTCAAGCTTCCTTATGGTTATGTTGTCAAATGTAAGGTACCTAGGGAGGATAATATGGGGTAATTAGGGAGTTACCTAAGGGGATAATGAATTTAATGTGGTCATAATCATGGAATAGGCCCACTTGGTTGTTGGTGGGTAATAAATAGGCCCACTAAGTTGTTAGAGGAAATAATATAATAATAAAGGTTTGTCGCCATAAGCCCCTAGGAATACTCTTGAGAAGGTATAAACACACATGAGTAGCATTGTATTGAGATATGTTGGATGTATTGTCTTGTAGAAGGCATAGCTTGGGGTGTGATTCCTTCCACAAGGAGTAATTGATGGTGTTACCCTACCTTAAGGGTTCTTCTCTATATTCTTGTGTTGTTTATGGTGTGAATGCATTTGATATTTTTGAAGTTTAAGGGTTTATTCTCAAAGTCAAGGGTTTATATTTATCTCTTATATCTATCAAGGATTACTACAATTGGTATCAAAGCTCTTTCTTAGGCACAAAGTGGAAGAAGTTTCATTTCTTTTTAAACATTTTTGAAGGAAAAAAGAGGGTGGACAAATTTAGATCAATTTTTGAAACTTTTTATGCAGAATCTGAAGAATCTAGATATAGGTGAGATTCCTCTAAAAAGGAAACCTGGTTGCAAAAAGAAATCGTCCAAATTTGAGTCCAGGAAGTGGACTTATCACTGATTTAAAATCAATCATTGTAGGTGTTGATGTTGAGGGACTAGAGAGTTCCCAACACCAACATCTCAACCTCTTGGTTGGATAAAACAAGAAGAGTTGGAAATGTTACCCTATTTTATAGCCTAGAGATAAAACGCATTAGACCCCTATCTAAAGAATAAGAGCCTTGTTGGAGAAATTTCTATTTTTGACACACTAGTTCAATGGAAGTTAATTGACTAGTTCTATTTTAGACCATCACTATTATGCATGCATGCATTCCTAAGGAAATTTAACTACTTGATTGTTTTTCTTAATTATGGAATGTTCTACCCTATATATGACTATATTCCACTCATTCATTGTATCATATTGTTCATCATTGTATCAATCATTCGATCATTGATCGACTCATTGGAATAGTGTGAATATATTTTCTCATTCTTCCATATTGAATCTCTCGTCCTTTTTTTGACAAGTTTTGTTTGTATTTTCTTTAGCTAGATCTCATGTGCAGGTTTTGATGAAACATTGAAATGGTATCAAAGGTAAGCTACTTGGAGCAAGCCAGACAAGCCAGAGAATAAGAAAAATCAGAGTTTCGGTGAGAAAAATCTGTGTAAAATACAAAGGTATTTATCCCAAAATATTAACTTTCTAAGGAAACCGCTAATGAGTGAAGTAAATCGACCCATTCTGAAAGTGGGTTTTCAACCGTTTGGCAAAATTCCTCATCGTTTTCTCATAAAGGAAGCCTAAAGATTGCTTCCTAAAACTGATATGAATTTTCCATTTAAAGTGACCTTTATGCAGTAATTTCTCCCAAAATATTAACTTTCTGAGGAAACGGCCCATGAGAGAAGTAAATAGACCCATTATGCAAGTGGGTTTTCAACCATTTGGCAAAATTCCTCACCGTTTTCTCAGAAAAGAAGTCAGAAGATCACCTCCTGAAACTGATACGAATTTTCCATTTGATGTGCCCTTTCTATAGTGATTTCTCAATTTTTTTTCACTTGGAGATTGAGAGTAAAATTTTAGGGGTTTCTCAGACTCGGTTGGGAGAGAATCATTGTAATGGAGGAAAAATATGTAGTTATATTGACCCTTAAGAGTCTAAATCTAAAACTTGTCAAAGAAGTTAGCAAACTTCGAGGTGAACAAGAAAGATCCAATATTTGTCTTCAAAACATGTGTGCCTATTTTTCCAGGGATTATGGACTCATTGGGAGTCTAATGGAGAATCAAAAATCTCAAGTTGATACTTGGACCACCTGCATTAATGAGATGGAGGAGAAATTCACTCTTCTCAATGAGCATTTTTTGGCTGATTTAAAAGAGGAAGATATTATTGCTTGTTTGCAGAAAGATTTGCAATAGTCTCTTGATTCTAATGTCGTTGTTGCATTGCTAAGTACTATTGAGCTTCCTTCACCAACTTTTGAGTTGCACACTCGTGGTTTTGGGTCAAAATTGACGCATAATATGGGATACATAGGTGGTGGCCTTGGTAAGAATGGACAGGGGATTGTACATCAAATTCAGCCTGTGATGAGATCATTTCAAAGTCGGACTTGGTTTTGTTGGGACTTCATTGCCAGTAGCAAGTTGCCTCAATATTTCAGCCATTAAGACTCAATTTTTTCAATCATAAGATTTCATCGCACAAGATGACTCTTCTATTGTTGAGTTCCAGCAACCACCACCTACATCTCTTATCGATGCAACTTCAGAGATTTCATAGCCAAATTCGACACCAATTTCAGCATTAAAGTTTCCATTATCAGACTCTTTAGCACCAGCATCAGAGTTTTTGGCAGCAGCAGACTCTTCAACAACAGCTACAGGGTCTACATCCTCCACATATCGACATCCTCGACGTCATGATCAAAGAAAACGTTGTCTTCCTTTCATGTATCCTCAACCTTTTGTCAGCTCCTCTTCTTTCAACTCRTTGATGAAGAGGCGTATATGACAACATCTTGGCAAGGTACCAACTTCGAGGATAGTTTGCGGTTGGCTTGATGATTGGTCATGGCAGCATTTGAGAAACTATTTGAGGACATATTACAGATGTTTTTCATCCACRATACATGGGAACCATTCTCATTGCTCTTGACTTGACTGATTATGYCGCCTTTACAGTTCCATTCACCACTATTTTGATTACTTTTATGGTGTTTGCTTCTATGTTTTGGAAGCACTCTGACTAGCCCGCCCTTCTTGGTGTAAGCTAGTTCCTTAATGTTTGGAGAGATATGATTGTTTTCAACTAGTATCATCTACAACATTTCAACTTCAACACACTCATTGAAGAAGATTATGATCTGTCATCATCAGATCATGCTTCATTGACTTGTCATTTTTTCTTGGTTTTGGAGACTTTCTATCTACCACATGGTGGATCTCATCTGTTATTTTCTTCTTTTGATGCATTGTCTTTTGAGGGGGGGTTTTGTTCCCACATGGTTTTCCCTCTTTCCTCATTTTTATTCAGTGTATTAGTTGTGTTGTACATGAGTACCCAATATGGCATAGTTGTCGAGACTCATTTTTTACCCCATAATAATATTCAGGGGGGGTGTTGGAGAAATTTCTATTTTCGACACACTAGTTCAGTGGGATTTAACTCACTAGTTCTATTTTAGACCATCACTATTATGCATGCATGCATTCCTAAGGAAAGCTAATTGCTTGATTGTTTTTCTTAATTATGGAATGTTTTTCCCTATATATGAGTGTATTCCACTCATTCATTGTATCATATTGATCATCATTGAATCAATCATTCAATCATTGATCGGCTCATTGGAGTAGTGTGAATATATTTTATCATTCTTCCATATTGAATCTCTCGTCCTTTTCTTGATAAGTTTTGTTTGTATTTGCTTTAGCTAGATCTCCTATACAGGTTTCGATGAAACATTGACAAAATATAAATGATTGTTTTAATACTTTGTACTTCTATAAGAGTGGAATGAAAATTAAATAAAATAGTAAGCTTGAAAAGATAGTTGAATTAATCTATCTTAAGTTAAGTTACAAAACTGTGAAACCTTTATTGCATGTTTTTTGAATTTATTAATTTTTCAATTATTTGAAATATTTGATTTTTTTGTATTTTCAAACTTTATAATTTTTATGTATTTTGTTTAAATCAATCAAACTAAGTTAATATGACATTAGTAATGTATTTACAATATATTAGGAAAGAATGTTATAAATTAAATTAGTAAAATATGTACATAAAACTTCAAAGTATAAATGAAACCTTAATTCTTTTTAATAATTTTATTTTCTTTTTTACTTTTCCTTCTTGAAATATGAAGAAAAATCAGTGATTAACTAAAGTAAAAGTACTCCAAATGAAATTTACGTCAAATTTTTTGTTTATATACAAAATTTTTGTTTGGGAATAACTGAAACAAAAATTAAACTTAAAAAAAAACATAAATGTTGCAAAAAGATAAAATTAGAAAAAAGAATAAAAAGAAACTGCATTGAAATGTTAAACATGTTAGTATTGTTTTGATTTTTTGTATTTCCTTTTTCATTTGTTTTAATATTTAGTGAATGTGGGAATCACTGAAACAAAAATTAAACTTAAAAAAACATAAATGTTGCAAAAAGATAAAATTAGAAAAAAAATAAAAAGAAACTGCATTGAAATGTTAAACATGTTAGTATTCCAAAAAGATAAAATTAGAAAAAAAGAATAAAAAGAAACTGCATTGAAATGTTAAACATGTTAGTATTGTTTTGATTTTTTGTATTTCCTTTTTCATTTGTTTTAATGTTTAGTGAATGTGGGAATCACTGAAACAAAAACTAAACTAAAAAAACATAAATGTTGCAAAAAGATAAAATTAGAAAAAAGAATAAAAAAAAACTGCATTGAAATGTTAAACATGTTAGTATTGTTTTGATTTTTTGTATTTCCTTTTAATGTTATAGTTAGTTTAAAAGAAAAATTAAACTAAGTAGAAGAAACAATTAAAAAAAAATGTATATACACGAGGTTACAAAATAWTTTAGGTTTTCTTTAGAAAGAGAGCTACGATTTTTATTATTTTATTTCAKACGTCGAACTATCTTCATAGCAACACGTCTACGTTTATTTTCCCAGTTGAAAGTAAAAAATAAAAAACATGAGACTTTTGTTATTAAAAGTCATTCCAAGCTCTTATCGTCCAAGAAAGAATAATATTCTTTGTTGTGGATCTTGTCAATTTTATCTTTCCACCACCCGTTTGTATGGCATGAAAAAGTGTCAAACTTATGATCCAAGGTTTGGTAATGATGTTATATTGAGAGAGGGGCATGGATAATATTTTGGAAAAGAGAGTTATGAAAATAAAAATGATAAGGTTAAGAAAGTGAGAAATGATTAAAAAAAAAAGGGGGGTGATAGGTAGAGGATTATGACAATTTCTCTAAGTATCATATTAACCCCGTCAACAATATGTAATAAACTTGTTTTCATTTGGATGAACTTGTAACATGTCCAATAAAATATAATGACTAGCTGATGATCACGGTCATTCGTTATCCGATATGTGTCATAACTTTTAAAATATTCTCGAATGATGAGATATCTAAAAACATCTTCTTTGAATGTGTAGCGGCAACTCGGCTTGAGTGTACAAGACTTTGCTCAAGTAAATTTGAAAAGAGGGGGAGCCTGGAAACGCTTTTTCGGCTAGAAACTTATGACCAAAATGGTCATCAACAGTAGTTCTTGTCACGACAATGTAGTTTTCTCATCAGATATCTTTTAATAGAGTACCAAGATTTAAATCAAGCAAGTGCTAGAAGATGCAGAGCTATGGCATTTCATAAGCATGGTCATAATAGTCAATCAAAAAAGTATCACAAAAGTTATGATCATTTTACATTAGTAGCCTCAAACTCTTGTCGCGCAAAGGAACTCCATTGAAAAGCAAGTGACTTTCTTTAAAACCTTAGATCTATTTTTGGGTTTTCACAAGGAAGATGTATTTTAAAGAGCAATTTGATGGTCCTAGCATTGAAGAAATTATAAAATGGATGAAGTCAAAATATCCAATGATTTGGAAAGAGAATATGTATATTCTTCTAAGAGATGAAACACTTATATGGCATAGATCATTTGACTTGATGAAAATATTCAAAAGTTCAGATGAAGAATATGAAAGAGTATTTTTAGATAGGTCGTCTCATGTTGTGAAGAATGATAAAAAGAGCACTAGGGGTTTATTTTCATATGACAACTTCTTATTACATGTTCATGGATGTATTCAACAAGAAAATGTTATTATTTTTGTAAAACATAATAGGAAGCATAATTTCATCATTCTTAATTTCGCTGAAAGGTTGCAAGTACCCAAAAAACACATTCAAAGCACACAGGTTGAGGGTGAAAATGTTCAATTTTTTATAGATTTGAAGATTACCATGGATATATATGTGTTGCATTCAGATTTTCATGCTATAGATATGGATGATGTGAATATTGTTTTGGGATATCCTTGGATGGAATTAGTTGGTACAATTAATATTAATGTGTAAAAGAAGTTTTTGAAGCTTTGGTACAAGAAAAAGAAAATTACATTGCAAAATATTTCTCTTGCTAAATAAGAAGGGCTCAAAGGGGCACCCGAAGAATTCCTTGTGGGGAAAATAATTGCAATACCTAATGACACATCAGATGAAGAGATCGAGGTTCAATCAGAAGAAGACCTTACAAAATCACATGATGAAAAGCCCCAAGGAGGGCATAAAAAGGAAGAAGAAGATAAGGACCTAAATGACTCAAAGGAGCCACATGTTGAAGAGTCAAAGAAAGAAGAACCAATATCTAATGTTGTTGTATATCACCACCCACACCACTTGGAGAAACAACAGTTGTCAATGCAAGGGCATGAGTGTCAACAAACTCATTATGGATTAACCTAGAACTAGAAAGGCAACCAGTATGGAAGCACATGGAGGACTAAAAGCAATGCATCGGGATATCAAAGTAGCACATTGAAGACATGGAACCCAAGGAGCAACCAGAGTCAATATCTAGGAGAAAAAGAAATAGTTGGACCACGTGTCCACATTTTACTAGGATGGATGGATGCTTGTGCATGGTACTAGTTGGAAACATTGCTTAGCAAGTCATGTTATATGGCTTCTTTCCATGTTTTGGGGACAAAATGTGCAAAGGAATAAGGAATGTAATGTTCCTAGGGAGGATAATATGGGGTACCTATGGAGTTACCCAAGGGGATAATGAATGTGATGAGGTCATAATCATGAAATAGACCCACTTGGTAGTTGGTGGATAATAAATAGGCCCACTAGGTTGTTAGAGGAAATAATATAATAATAAAGGGTAGTTATCATAGGCCCCTATGATTACTCATGAGAAAGTATAAATATACATGAATATCATTGTATTAAGATATGTTTGATGTATGGTCTTGTAGAAAGCATGGTTTGGGGTGTGATTCCTTCCATAAGGAGTAATTGATGGTGTTTCCCTACGTCAAGGATTCTTATCTATATTCATGTGTTGTTTATGGTGTGAATGCATTTGAAATTTCTAAAGTTAAAGGTTTTATTCTTAAGCTCAAGGGTTTATCTTTATCTCTTATATCTATCAAGGTTTACTACATCGAAAATTTCCCCTGATTGATCATCTCACAATGGAAAATGTTAAAGAAATCACTTCAGAATCATAGAAAGTCTTAAAGAGGATGGTACCCTCCAAAGAAAGAGCGTTGGAGGCCACTTCCATTACTATTGAAGGTGAAATATTCATTTTATTTTTTTAATTGGTAATAATAATAAGATTTCATTTTGTTCCTCCTCGTCGAGTTGTTCAAATCGTTTCCGTGTTTTTTCATTGGATTACAAAAAAATTGTTTGGAATATTTACATTGTTAGGAAATAATAGAATTGGTTCTTGTTGGTTTATTTCTTCTGAGTTATACCTTTCACGTGATTGACCCAGATTCAAATCTACTGGGGTTCCAACAAAGCCTCTAAAACTATCATCCCTCCTGGCAAACTAGAAGGCAACGCGGTGCACAAAATACATCGCACAGTCTCACCCGAGATAGTCTTAATGGGTGACTGCAATACTCAAGTGTTTGCAGTCCAGGATTGAATAGAGATCAAAGAAGTTTGCGCGGAGAGTTCTATTTAACTTATTAAAGCAATATAATGTCATTCTCAATTATGCATGTAATGTAATCAACCCATTAGCTCATTCATTCATCATGCTAACATCTACTTATAAATATTAAAAGAGACACAAGCATTCAATCACATAACACAAGTTTTACCATGGTTCACCCCCTCCTGGGCTACGTTCACAAAGATCTATCTCTCAAGCTCTTCTATTATGGTAGTTCCAAAACAATAGTGACGCATGCTTTACAACTCATCCTCAGTTAGGTCGAGATCTATTATGAGGCAAACTATATCACATCAGGCTCCTCAGCCTATGATCTAACCCTCAAGGTCTACCCTCTTGAACCTTCTACAGCTCAACAGCTTACAAAATTAGGTCGTATGACAGAGTATTACAAACTAGTTATCAAAACAAGACTCCTTCCTCCTGTCGTCTCTTCAGACTCTCTAAGTCTGACTCTCCTCTCTTTTCCTTTCCTCCTAAGTATCTATATATATATATATATATACATTTTTGGCTCATAATCCATTAAAATGTATTACAAAAACCCTAACCATAACGTCGTTAGGTCTTCCATGCATGCATGCGTGTTGCTCTTCCTTCCAGCTATCGCTTTCCTCATGCATGCCTTTCTTCCCAGAATATCCTTTCTTTTCTGATTCAGCCTACTTCCAACAGGCCCCAAACACTGACATGTGGCTCGTCCTTAGCCACCTAACCCTTGTGTACTTCGTCGATCTCCCTTGTGATCGCTTGAAACTTCTCCATGAGCTATGTTGCTTGGGTTTGGGCCTGTGCGGTCTTCTCCTTGAGTGCGTCCAATATCTACACTACAATCTCATTGTTGACCATCCTTGCACATTCTGCCTGTGTTTGTGCCATATATGTTTTG
>ML787918.1:51909-75302 GCA_009831015.1 Picea engelmannii | reverse complement strand
CCCTTGGCACACTATGTTGCAGCTACGACAACCCCAGCTGGGACTTCCTCTTTGTGGCATTTTCTAAGAAACATGCATGCCATAATTTTTGCGGCCATTCTTGTCACGACGTCACTAATACGCCTAATAAGAATTCTGCATAACCCCCTTTCGATGTCGTATTTCTTCTTCATCTCCTCAGCCAATGCTTTCTCCTTTGTTTTGTCCTCGAGGAACTTTGATGGATCCATGCCCCGTGATGGCAGCCCTGTGATGTGTGCGATGAGCTCTATGTCTATTGAAACAAGTTGTTTCAGCCATAGATATCTGCCATGTGTGACCGCCATCAGCTACTTGATCCAGCTGTTTGCATACTAGCCTCTACCAAAGCATGGTAGGTCCAACAGACCTAGAAATCCAGTTTTGGCTAGTCATGTTGCCCACTGGACTGGTTGATGAATTGTTTCCCCAAAGGGTCTTATACCCACAGCCTGTAGGTAGACTTTCTTAGCGAACTCTGGGAACTTGTCTATGTCTGTTACATTATGGTCTGAGTACCTCAATTTATCTACATAACCTAACAAATTTGTTGGTACATGCACCCCTTCCGGTATGCACAGAAAAATAATTGTTGCGGCGGGTTGTCTGCGCGATGACCTAGGTACCATTTGCTTGTCCTTTCATTGTGGTGCCTGACTCGAGGTTCAAGCCTCCATTGTTCATTCTTCGTCATACTCCTCTGGTCATCCAATGACATCTTCCACTGCTCCCTCCTGTGGTTGTTCTGATGTGGTTGTCTGTGATTCTTCGGGCACGGCCAATTCTTCTTGGTTTGGAGTCGTGCCATTAACTCTCGGCGCTTCTATAGGGTTTTCGGGTTGTTCTTGGCTGGTTGCATCCTCAATCTCTCGGCCCTACCCCTCTTCTAGCATATCGATGTCCATGCCCATAGGTGTTGTCTGTTGGGTTTCTTCCTCAATGGGTGTGGGGCTTCCTAGTGTTGTATCTGGCGATGGGATTTCATCCACATTGACGACTTCTGACGGCTAAGATGGTTGTTGTTCACTTCCCTGTGGTTGTGATTGTGCTCTGGTACTACCTCGAGATCGTCTGGCAGTCTGTCTTGGTTCTCCCTATTTGGGTGGTGCCATGGTGGTCAACCTGTCATTCGTTGAGCTCAGTAGCCTCTATAATCTCTGCAGCCTCCACTCTTTGTTTTGTATTCTCTATCGCTCAGTGCCTTTTCCAATTTCGCAATAACCTTTCTACTCTTGTGTCCTTGATTTGTATCGGTGTCGTGTGAATCTTGTCGGAGATGTTACCATGATTATGGTTTAAATGAATTGTCGGTTCCTTCGTACTTTCCATTGATTTCCCTTGTCGTCGCCATTTGGTGCGATTAATGTGGCGTCTCATCAGTCATTTCCCACATTGAATTTCGATGGCCTCCGTCAATTGGTGCTTCTTTTGCCGTATCCGCCTTCCCCACTTGTTTTCACTTTGAACTGCCCGTTGGCCTTGTCTCCATCGGGCTCGTATTGTCGAGTGTGTGTGCTCCTTCTACTTTCGACACTTGTTCCTACTATGCCCTTGTTGTTGTCCTATTTTTTTTTTCTTTTTTTTTTACTGCGTGGCGACTTTCAAGTTGCGGGTGGTCGAATGTCCTTGTACAGCTTCAGTCGTCTCCCATTGATCATCCCTATGAGTTATGTGCCTCCTAAGTCCTTCAAATGTATAGCTCCCCCATCTATGACAGTTTTTACTTCATATGGTCCTAACCAGTGCGTTTTGAGTTTTACCAGATGTTGAATGGATTTATTGTCATACATCAACACTAAGTCTCCTTCCTAGAAATTTTTCCTCTTGATATGTTTGTCATGCCAATATTTGTCCCTTGCTTTCTGAACTTGTTGGTGGAAACCTGATAGGATCACATCTTCCTCAATGATCATCAGTTGATTCAACCTATCCTGTATTGTGCCTCATTCTTTCATGTTCGTAATCGCTGCTACGCGCAAACTGGGTACCAAGAATTCTAATGGCACCACTACTTCTTGTCCATATACCAATCCGAATGGCATGTGTCCTATCAAATTCTTGTATGTGGTCCTGTATGCCCACAATACTGGTGGTATTTTTAGGTCCTAATCATCCCTATTAACATTACAGATCTTCATTAGTGCATTTTCAAGGATTTTGTTAAAGGCTTCTACTGTTCCATTCGCTTGTGGGTGATATTGTGTACTCTTTTGATGATGGACTTTAAATTCCTCAATCAGAGCCTTAATCGCAATGTTAATGAAGTGAGTGCCTTGGTCACTCATCAAAATCCTTGGGCAACCAAATCTAGTAATCACTTGCTCAAACAGGAAGTGTGATGGTGTCTCTGTGATGCAATCTTTGACTGGTATTGCTTACACTCATCTTGTCAGGTATTTTTCCATGGTGATAATGTACCTTGCTCCTGTCCTCTTTGTTGGTGGGTTAATTGGTCCCACAAAATATATTGCCCATTTTTCGAATACCTACAAATTTATCGGTGGTTGCAAGGGCATCTCGTCCCTTCTATTTGATTTACCAACCCTCTGACATACATCGCATTTCTGGCAGTATTATTTCGAGTCTCTGTGAATGGTCGACTACCATAGTCTTGTGCGCAATACCTTTTGCACAGTAGCTTTGCCTGCGTAATGTCCTCCTGCTATTCCCTCATGGGATTCTACTAAAATCCTTGGTCTTTCATGTTCTAGCACATATCTTCTCAAGATGTTATCTACGCCCATTTTGTATAAGTGTCCTGCAATGAGCCGATAGTCGGCAGCCCAGACTACCAGGTTTTTCTTATGCGCAGTGTTATATTCCTATGGCACACTTCCTATACTTAAATACTCAATAATGTCAGCAAAATAATCATCCACGATCTGAACTGAAAATAATTGCATGTCAGGGAAGATATCCTCTAAATTTGTAGGCTCCTCGTCGTCAGTGACCCTTGATAAGTGATTAGGTCCTATGTTTAACTTCCCTAGTTTCACTATGACTTCAAAGTCAAATTATTGAAACATCAGTAACCATCGACAGATTCTCCCCCCCAACATTGTCTTGTTGACTAGGTACTTGAGTGTTGAATGATCTGTGAACATCTTGAAATATTTCCCTAATAAGTAGTGTCTAAACTTCTGAAGCGTGTAGACCATAGCTAAACCTTCCCTCTTTGTAGTGTTATAGTTCTGCTTCGATTCTGACAGTTTTCTACTCGCAAACGCTATAGGATGATTCAATTCTCCTGCTCCTAGCTGCACCAGAATAGCTCCAAGTGCTATGGTCGAAGCATCTACATGTACGTGGAATGTCTTCTCCCAATTTGGGAATACTAGTATTGGCGCGGTGACCATTTTTTCTTTCAGCGTATCCAGACTGTGTTGACAATCCTAATTCCACTAGAACTTTGTATCCTTCCTTAATAGTTTCTCCATTGGTGCAGTGATCTGCATGTACCCTTTTATAAATTTTATGTAGTATCATGTGTGTCCCAATGTTTATCTTAGTTGACAGATTGTTTTTGGTGGTGGCAGGTTAATGATTACTGCAATCTTGGTAGGATCTACTAGTAAACCTTTCTTACATACTATATGGCCCAATAGTATCCCAAATGGTGTTCTGAAGATGCACTTCTTGATGTTTAATGATATCGGGCATTACCTGCATCTTTTAAACATCCACCACAAGACCTCTACATGGTATTTCAACGGGCTATAGATTGTCCAATCGTCCAAGTATACCTCTAGGAACTGGTGGATAAATTCCTTAAATGCAGCTATAACTACTCTAGAAAATGTTGTTGGTGCATTCTTCAGTCCAAATGGCATGACCGTGTACTGGTAGGATCCCCATTCTGTAGCAAAAGTGGTCTTGTATCTGTCTATCGATGCTATGTTGATCTGATGATATCCTAAAAATTTGTCGGTGAATGAATAAACTTCTTGTCCTCCTACGTTCTCCAACACCTCATCCATGAAGGGTGTAGGGAATGGATCATGTAGGCACACATCGTTCAACTTCCTCAAGTCGATGCATATTCTTATCCCACCTTGTTTTTTCTCATGAACTACCATCGGGCTTATCCATTTGGATTCTTCTACTGGTTCTATGATTCCAGCTTCCAACATCCTATTGATCTCAGCTTTGAGTTTTTGCTTATATATCAGATTTAGTTTTTATGGTCATTATATGATCGGTCTTGCCTCAGCTCTGAGTGGTATCTTCATTTCACCTAGCTCTACCGCTATGCCCTTCATTTCTGTGAACGTTGTGGGGAATAGGTTGTTGTACTCACACAGTAACTTTGTTATGCTTTCCACTGTCTGCTCATCCCAGTACTCTCCAATGTTGTCCATTTTGGGATTCTCAATTGTCCCATTGTTGAATTTCTTCACCTTGATCGGCGCAGCAATTACTTGTGATTCTAGAGGTGGACCTTCCACTTCTCTTTCTCCTTCATCTTCCTCAATCTGAATATCGTGTAGGTCATCTTCCTCTGGTACTTCTTCCTGCACATGGTAGCATGACAATAGTTATTTCACTGTCTATTTGTTTCGTTGTTGTTCCTTTGTTATGAGTTCGACTTCTGGTTCCTGAATGAATATCACCCCTCTTATTTGTTTAAGTGTTGCATCTATGTTGGGGTTCTCATGTTCAAATGAGAAAGTGACTGTAAATTTTTGTTGTAGTACTATCCAGCTCGTAGTTCCTTTGTGTAGTTCCTGGTCTGTATACCAGTTTGTTGGTATGCCCTCTAAGGTATGTATGAAATGATGAGGCCATTCCTCTGGGGTGTGAGAACACTTGGAGAAGTGCGCTCTGCACTTCTCCAAGTGTTCTGTTGGTGCCCCCTGTCCATCATACTTATGTTGTTGGTTGCTTCTATGTTCTGCGCCAAACTTTATATGCAATCATCGCTTACATTGGTACCATTCCTTGATTGTTTCCTTATGTGTGCTTCGCCATCTTACAGGTGTGGCCTTGAGTGATATATCGAGTGTTAAGAGTCTTTGATTTTCTAACACTTCATCTTCATAATGTGTCAAGAATGATTCTAGATCATTTACCCCATGGAAACTGGGTGGTTCCCTTATCTTTGTACCTACCCATCTTAATGTGTAGTCTATTCTTACGCATCGTCTTGTGGAAACTTCGTGTAGCCTCTGTTTCTAGTTCTCTAAACCTTTATCTGAGTCTGAAGCACATGAAGTAATGCTCCGCCAACTGAGTATCCCATTTGTAGTTGGGTTCACGTAATCCTCATCTCGCGTTGTTGTTCTGTACAACTGGCTGATTTCCTCCAAGTCCAAGCAAGTAGACTCTACAAACCTCTCCCCTTCTGATGGATATAATGGCGCAATGACCCTATATTCTCCTGAATCAAATGTCATTTTTCATATCTTTAAATTGATTATGGCCTAGTTATCAAATGCCCAATCCAAGCCGAGCAATGATGGATATGGTGTTGTGTCATCCACTATTTCGATCACTTTGAAGTCTGCTTTAGTGCACACTCCATCCAGGTCTACTGACACTCCTTTCAGCCTCCCTATTGGTAGAACTCTATGTTGGTTTTCTAGTTTTAGTTGAACGGGTGAATATCCTAATGTGGGCTCTCCCATACATTGCCATGTCTTCTTGGACAATGCATTGACTTCAAATCCTAGATCCAGGATGATATCTCCCATGTTGAAATCTTCGATGTTGGCATTCAGCTTGAACTCCCTACTTGTTCTTCTCCTTGTATGTAGGTGATTGACTATTTTCTATTCTAGTTTTCCTTCTGTCTCTATGCTACATCTTTCTAACATACTTTGTAATATCTTGAAAGAGGATGGATCATTTAATAATTTTACACATGATTGCAAAAAGCCTTTGATTGTACTTGCTTGTCCCAGGGGCTGCATTTCTTTGGTATGATCCAACGATGGAGGTATCTCGTACTCTGGTACTTCTTTGCTATGCTACACGTTTGAGGTCAACATAGTGTCTGGCCTCAGAAATTCTTGTTTGTCTTGCTTAAATGTTTCCTTCTCATTCTACGCATTGAACTGTTTCCTTGGTTCAACATTCTTCTTCACCCACTGATGTTGTACTGGCTCTTGTCATGCTACGTCGTTTCCTATTTTAGCTCCTCCGCGCGTAACTATGTTGATGTTTCTCCCTTCATCCCTCGATTTTTTTGAAATCCATTGAACATTATGGTTGTTTTGATTCCTCTTTTCCTGTATCTTCCCTAGTAAAGTAGGACATTCTTCGGTGTCATGATCTGATGCACGACATTACATATAAGTCGTTGGTAGAAGTGGACATTCTCTTGCATAGTGTCTTATTTGTTGATAGTTGTGACATACAAATGGTCCTCTACCTCTTCCAAAGCCTCCTCTTGCTCGTCCTCTGCCTCTGTAACCAACTCGATCTCCTCGCGGTGCGTTATACTAAGGTGTCTGATTGTACTGTGCGTTATTGTACTGAGGTTGTGCGGTATTATATGGTTGCCGCATAGTATTATAATTTGGTTGTGCAGTGTTGTATGGGGTTGGTACCTAGTTAAACTAAGGTGCAGCTTGCCCGATCATCATTTATGCATGCACCCTATATGCATCTGATGTCCTCTATCTCATAAATTCCATAGTTCTACAGTCTTTGTCATCATGGCCCACTAACTTGCAAAAGTTGCAATATGAACTCTTTGGGACTGTCTGGTACTTCTGCATCATTGGGCAGTGATATGGGTCATGACCCTATTTCTTACATATTTTGCACCATAGTCCTCCTGTTGGTAACGGATTTGGCATTCATGCTTCCATGTAGTGTGCGAATGTTGGACATTCGTTCTTATGGTGTCCTTTCGTTCTATATGTGGTACACCAAAGGGCTTCTCATTTGTCCTTACTTATGTTCTAGTTTAGTTGGGACGTTAAGTTCTTCAAGTCCTCCTTCAGCTCTTCAATGGTTGGATCGGTCTTCTGATATTGATTTTCTTCTAGTTGCAGGGCTACCTGCAGAGCCTATGCCTGTGTCTGAAACTTATGTTGTCGTAGTGGATATTTTAAGTGTGGTAATAGTGAATTGACGAACAGGTGCCTGTGTTGCATATCTGTCATGAGATATTTTAAATTTCCTTTCAGACACTTGAATATCTGGTCAATATCCCATACGGATTCTCCTAGTTTCTGTCTAATTTCTATCATCTCGTTCATGTATTGGTCCTCTGAGCTTAGCTTCTGAAACTCATTTATCAACAATTTCTTGATATCCAAAATCGTTCTAGTTGCTCCTGGTGGATTGTTTGTGGTTAAAATCATATACCAATCCAGTGCTTGATCCCTTAGTGTAATCGCTAGTTGTGCAAGTTTAGTGTCCTTGTTTGTGATATGTTTTGCTTCCCATATCTTCTCACAGATAAAGAAGGGTTTCTCCTTTGAATTATGGTGACCTTATGGTGGGATCGTGTCCTGCCATCCTGAATGTTGAACTACTACCTCTGTGTGGTGTAGATACTTGACTAATGCTTCCTGAACTGGCTCCTCCAGTTGTTGTTCCCTGTGTAAATGTACTTCATGTTGTCTTCCTTCTCCCAAAATTCAGTTTTCTAAACGGTGGTGTTCTTTTTGGTGTGTTAGTCGTACATGGGTTTATGGGTTCCACACTGACATTGATATGGATAGGATTGTTGCCTTCTATTCCTGCTCTTGGACCTCTTGTCTTCCTCTCATATGTTGCGCGCAGGATTTCCTTAATCTGCTCCATAGCCCGGAGATCCTCTACCTCCTCTTCATCACTTGCCAGGCCTTCCCTCGCGGCTACGACTCTCTTCTTGGTGTTCTTCTTGTATTGGTAGGGTACTCCACTGTGCGTTTTCCCATCTGTCACCATGATCCGCTTGATCAGGTCATCGTCCATCATGATTGGGTCCAAGGATTCCTCCTTCTTTCCTTTATCCATTTCTCCTTCCATTTCTCCTTTTTTTGTCAGTGCTTCCCCCATGCACGCAGGGAAGTTTAGTTGTCTGATTCCATTTCATTACACCTTTTTTATAGAGAAATATCTTAATAGAAGTATACAGCAATCGAATATACCTTCCTCGAGGCCCGCATAAACTCTTGCTCTGATGTGTTGTACGACTTCACAGTATCTACTGCGTGAGTGAATTTGTTATTCTCCTGCTGTAAATGCTCAATCTGAACTGAGGTCCACTCTAACTGTCGGATCTGGTTTGTTGCATGGTTATCCTTCCACCTCAATATACACTCTTGCAATAAATGGGGAAAATCATAGAAAAAGACTTCATGCAAATCAGTAAACACATACTTCTCAAGGTATTTGTACGGTGTTATTCTAGGGTTTTTGTTATATTTCTGCGCAAACTCTAACTCCTTTGTCTTCAGCCAACTTTCGAAATCTGCTTTTGTGGGATTCCACTGTCTCAACATCCCCTTCTATCGATGCATTCTTCTCACCTTTGTGTCATCCAATTTGACCCGCCTTCTTCGGATCTTACCCTCTTTTAACAGATCTTCAACATATCCCATCTACTCAATCATATGTTGTCCCAACCAACAACGGAACCATTTGATGGTTTATTTCTTCTTATTTATACCTTTCATGTTATTGACCCAGGTTCAAGTCTACTGGGGTTCCAGMAAAKCCTCTAAAACTATCGRSCCTCTTGGTAAACCATAAGGCAACGCGGTGCACAAAATACACCGCTCAGTCTCACCCGAGATAGTCCTAATGGGTGACTGCAATATTCAAGTGTTTGCAGTCCAGGATTGAATCGAGATCTGAGAATTGTGCACAGAKAGTTCTATTTAACTTATTAAATCAATATACTACCATTCCCAATTATGCATGTAATGTAATCAACCCATTAGCTCATTCATTCACCATGCTAACATCTACTTATAAACAATAAAAGAGACACAAGMATTCAATCACATAACACAGGTTTTACTATGGTTCACCCCCTCCTGGGCTACGTCCACAAAGATCYAGCATTGAAGCTCTTATATTATGGTAGTTCCAAAACTACAGCACCGCGTGCTTTACAACTCATCCTYAGTCGGGTAAAGATCTATTATGAGGCGGACTAGATCACACCAGGATCCTCAACCTGTGATCTACCCTCAAGATCTACCATCTTGWCCCTTCTACAACTCATCAGATTACAAAATTAGGTCGTATGACAGAGTATTACAAACCAGTTATCAAAACAGGACTCCTTCCTCCTGTCATCTCTTCAGACTCTCTAAGCCCGACTCTCCTCTCTTTTCCTTTCCTCCTAGGTATCTATATATATACGTTTATGGATCATCGTTCATTACAATGTATTACAAAAACCCTAACCCTAACGTCGTTAGGTCTTCCATGCATGCACGCGTGTTTCTCTTCCTTCGAGCTGTTTCTTTCCTCGTGCATGCATTTCTTCCCAGAATAGCCTTTATTTTCTGATTCGGCCTGCTTCCAACAGGTTGTTGGTTTATTTCTTCTGAGTTATACCTTTCACATGATTGACCCGGGTTCAAGTCTACTGGAGTTCCAACAACGCCTATAAAACTACCAACCCTCCTGGTAAACTAGAAGTCAACGCGGTGCACAAAATACATCGCACAGTCTCACTCGAGATAGTCTTAATGGGTGACTGCAATACTCAAGTGTTTCCAGTCCAGGATTGAATGGAGATCTGAGAAGTGTGTGCAGAGAGTTCTATTTAACTTATTAAAGCAATATATTGTCATTCCCAATTATGCATGTAATGCAATCAACCCATTAGCTCATTCATTCATCATGTTGACATCTACTTATAAACATTAAAATAGAAACAAGCATTCAATCACATAACACAGGTTTTATCATGGTTCACCCCCTCCTGGGCTACGTCCACAAAGATCTGGCTCTTGAGCTCTTCTATTATGGTAGTTTCAAAACTACAGTGCCGCGTTATTTACAACTCATCCTAAATTGGGTCGAGATCTATTATGAGGTGGACTAGATCACACCAAGCCCCTCAACCTATGATCTAACCCTCAAGATCTACCCTCCTAACCCTTCTACAGCTCAACAGCTTACAAAATTAGATCGTATGACAGAGTATTACAAATTGGTTATTAAAACAGGATTCCTTCCTCTTGTCGTCTCTTCAGACTCTCTAAGACTAACTCTCCTATCTTTTCCTTTCCTCCTAGGTATCTATATATATACGTTTCTGGCTCATCAGCCATTACAATGTATTACAAAATCCCTAACCCTGACGTCATTAGGTCTTCCATGCATGTGTGCGTGCTACTCTTCCTTCCAGCTGTCGCTTTCCTCATGCATGCCTTTCTTCCCAGAATAGCCTTTATTTTCTTATTCGGCCTGCTTCCAACAATTCTCTTGTTGTCATTATGTGCAAGTCCATTTTGAGGTTGTTTCTCCACTTGAATACTCCCATTCTTGCTCCACTCTAAGAACAATTTTGTAAGGGGATTCCCCCAAGGTTTAAAATCCTTTCCTTTCCTCTCCATTTACCATTCATTTGATGCATTTTTATACTTGGGGATAGTTTATATTAAATTAGCTCACGCACACACTTTATTGTTTTCCGTCTCAGTAGATCCAACCCACTATTGAGTGTTATTTGATCACACTATGCATGAAATCACATACAAATGAATTGTGACTATAATAGGGATAAGAGATTTAATCTCATCTTTTATTAGATTTTAGGTCGATCTCCCTATTTTTTAGTAGTTTATATCAGTCATTAAGAGAGAGTATATATGGTTATTTTTTCCCCAACACATAGTTGCGAGGCCTTCAAATTTTCAAAAATTGTTTTTTCCCTCCTCCTAGAAGCCTAGGCTTCTATCAAAACTATTTAAACATAGTTCCACACACAATAATTTTGATGGACCCACAAGTCTATCACACATTATCCTCCATGTATAAGGGCACGGGAGAATAGGTGCACCTTTAACCTTATTGGCCCACTAAATCACTTCAAAAAGGGATATTTTAAGGTTCAGTTGCTTGCTTGGATTGTGCTAGGCCGCATGCTAACTTTTTCTTGAATTATTAACTACCTTATTGATGGTTATTTGATCAAAATGCACCAAGTTTAAAGGAATCAATTTTAATGAAAGTTGAATACATTTATTTGTTTCCAAGAATTTTTCATTTCCTTTATTTCCTTTGCCACAACTTTTCCAAATTCAACAATCTCACATGTCACGCTTCACACACAAATGTTACCACAAAAGCAAGCAACCTTTAAAATTCACTAATTAATCTAATCTCTAATTAAATGTCCTTCGAAGAATTACTATCTGATCCCTATATCAACATTGACTTCCGAGAGGGTGTAGCTAACATAGGTCTAGAAGATTTCGTTAGATAATACCCATAGTTAGATTATAGTTGGATGTTGGAGATAAGTGATCCAAAAACACTCCAAGATATTCAAACTTTGAGACTAGAAGTTTACCAAGTGAGGAGAGAAGACCTAGCGACCTTGAGTAGTGAAAGTGTGGTTGGGGGCCCCATATTGAAATTCAAACATGATAATGAGATCGCAATATAGATATGTGAGTACCCCCTCACATTGGTATGCGCACAACTAATCATTTACTCTAAAGTCCCTAGTGCGTGACTAGCAAAGTGACACCTTATTGGCATGTCTTTAGTTTTTTCACCCAGCTGACGCACTTAAGTATTATGAGTGGTACCTAAGATAGATAGTATGAAGGCCCCTTTTATTTCATCCCCTTAGATGTTTATCATTGTAACTTGTCTCTTTTAAACCTGCACTTGGTCATCACTCCTCATGGAAGCACATTTGGAAGGCCCTATTTTACACCACAATTTTTTTGAACTTTGATAGTGTGTCTTAGGGATGTGCTTTTATATTTATTTTTCCACCAAAACCATATTTATCATCCTTGGAAACCAATTTTTTCACCACAAGAACTACCACCTTGGTTACCATTAGAGACATTATTTTGGAGACAAATTCACCAAGCACACTTCTTTGAAAAAATCTAGTTAATTGAAGTAAAAATTAGAGGCTTGAGACCCTTGGCACTATTATGAGAACTCACCATCCCAGGCATTCCCTTTCGCTTTGTGGTTTTCCTCCTTTGTTGAGAGATCGCCTAACTCTCTCTGTCCCATCACCTAAGCATACTTCCAATGCTTCCACCATGTTGGATTCCAATGATGCTTAACCCCCTCCCTCTCTTCCTCCACCTTATGTTCATAATGTTTTTCCATTTATGACTAGCTTGAACTTATCGAATTTGACACGTCTCACCAATGACCCTATCCCACACGATGTAGCTTGACCAACCATACCTACCAAGTTGCCATCGTATATCCCTAAATTTGAAGGTCGAGTTGAAGAGGACCTTCCTAACAACATGATAACTTTTTATATATGTTGTTATGCTAATAGAATCATGAAGGATATTATTAATCTTAGACTATTACAATGCACCCTTGTCAATATTCTAACCAAGTGGTATGTTGAAGCTTTGAGTCTATAGTCAAGCTATTTTTTTACCTTTTTTTAGTTACTAGTTTGACATGATACTAGAGTTGAGGTCCTTACTACATGTCACCAGGCCACTTCCACTCACATAATGGATCACATCCATGAGTAGTGATGTAGGAGGAACTCTTGCTTAGAGATGTACCAAATTTTCAAGAAACAATTATGATTTGTGTGGCTTTAGGTAGCTACATTATGTTCATGCATGATGATTTGAAATAATCTAACCATTTAAGTTATTTAACTGGGGTTTTGATATTGTCAAAAATGTCTATGGACCAAAATTGTATAACAAAATACATAGGCTAGGTTAAAGAAGGGTCGGTTCTTATGTTGGGTTGGTTATTGGTTATTGTTGGTATGGTTATCGTTGACTTGTTGTGTTTGCTATGATATTGTGTGGATATTTGGATGGTGTGTTACAATGAAGGACCATGTATTCATTGATTATTGTCAATTTCTTGAAAGTGCAATCTACTATGGATTTAGTACCTCCACCATGCACCCTTTGTGAACTCCAAATCCTCCAAGGAAAAGCAATTTTTTGCGGTGCTTTGTTCCTTACTACACAACTTGAGATCATGTGTTTTTGCATCTTTTGCAAAAGAATCCACTTTTTGTATGGGATGACCATGCACAATTTTTTTTAACACCTTCAAACATGCTTTTCCATGGCACCACTCATCATCCCCCCAAACTTCAATAAGGATCTCAACTTTTACTTCTTTACCTTGGCCTTCATTGTTATAAGTGTTTTGATACAACAAGGGGACAACAAACATGAGCATGTCACCTATTACATTGGAAAGGACTTGTTGTTAGTGTTTATTTACTTATAGAGAAGTATGGTTCTTTTACTTCTTTAACATTAACATATACTGAGCAATATCACCAAAATAGATACAAAAGAACATAAGATAATTATCCTGGGAAAACCCCAAATGGGGGAAAAACCCAACAACCTTTCTTAGAGAAATTATGTTGACAAAGCAAGTCCAAAACAGATACACCCTAGCTCAAAGGCTACTACAACCAGAAACACCACCATAGTCGTAGCAGCAGCTCTATACCAAGATAGTTCACCTCCTCAAGGAGTAGCACACAAGAGAGAGTACAAAAATATTGAACAATAATAAACTGAACCATTGTAGATATTGTGTCACCTTCTCCAAACCGGCGCCTTGCTTCTGGGTGGATGAGAGAGTGTGAGTGAGTGATTGAACAAATGAGCCAAGACGTCTTCTATGGAAAGATGCCACTTCATTATTCTAATTCTTCTAGGCCAGCTTCTCTTCTCGGGTGTTTCAACATCTGTCTAATGGATATCTTGCTTCTAGAATCTTCTCTGCATCTAAGAAATGTCATCTAAGTGGGAAAGATCCTCCCTCATCTACCAAACATCAACACTCCCTCTTAGCTAGGGAGGTATCTTTCACAATGTCTTCATCTAGTAGTTCACTGACTACTCTGCAATCAGTTGGCAACACACAGCTGCCACAATGCCATAAGTAGCTAGAATCATCTATCATTGTATCTGCAATCAAGTAGCACATAGCTACTCCCAATGTGAATTGATAGTCTCTATGGCAATGAGGTAGTAGCGCACAACTACAATAATGTCATCTAGTACAACACGACTGTGTTGATCCACAGTAGTACACAACTAATATCCAATGGTACATAACCACTCCAATTAGCACAGAGCTACTATCTAGAGACACAATGTCTCTCTCATGCAATCAACTGATAGCTACACAGGCTACCACCATGCAATCCAGCAATCTCTATGATTATGCAGCAATCAGCTAGTAGCACACAGCTACTACAATATGTCATCAGCCATAATCATGGTCTACCATCTCCATGACTACACAGCAATCAGCTAGTAGCACACAGTTACTACAATGCCATCAACCATAGTCAAGATCTGTATGAATATGCATTAATCAGCTAGTAGCACACAACTACTACAATTCCATCAGCCATAGTCATACCTATGATTATGCAGCAATGAGCTAGTAACACACAGTTACTATAATATTCCATCAGCCATAATCATAGTCTCATTCAGTAGCACGAAGCTAATTCCATAGTCCTCGTGATTATGCATGTGATGTTTCTTCTCTCATTAGACCTTATAGTGCATTACCCCCTCAGTCGCATGATTGATCTAGGGAACCCTTTTCCAGAGGGGTTAGTCGGCATGAGAAGAAACAACTCACCTCCCTCTCAAGGAGGGTGGACATTCGTCATCACACCAAGCTTGTCTCTGAAGTACTCATACTTCATTCTTGACAAAGGCTTGGTGAGAATCCATGCTATCTTCTCATCTGTCGATATGTACTAGACCTCCACAGCTCCTCTCTGCACCATGTCTCGGATGTAATGATATTTGATCTCTATGTGCCTAGACCTGTCATGAAATACAAGGTTCTCTGTAAGCTTCACGCAACTTTGATTTTCACAATGTATCAAAGTTGGCTCCAACTCTAGATCAAATATCCCTACAAGTAATTTTCAAAGCCACACTATTTCATGGCTTGCCACGCTAGTTGAGATATACTCTGCCTCTGATGTATTGAGAGCCATTGATGTCTGCTTTTTTCTTAACCATGAGATCATACCTAAACCCAAACTGAAGTAGAATCTGGAAGTACTCTTCTAATCCACTGCATGCCCTGCCTAGTCAGAGTCAGTATATCCCTGCAGCTTCACATCTCCACCCGAGACATTTCTCAATCCATATCCAATAGTACCACGAAGGTACCTCAACACATGTTTTGTTGTCATCCAATGTACCTGTTTGGGTTCAACCATGTGTTGACTCAAGGTATTTACTACAAAACATATGCCTGACCTGGTGTTAAACAGGTACATAAAGGATCCAATCAACTATTTGTACATCGTGGGATCAACCAAATCTGAAGATGAATCACTCAAGAGCTTCAGATTTATCGTCATAGGTGTGGCCATGGACTTGCAGTCCATCATCCTGAATCTATATAGGATCTCAACAATATATTTTCCTTGGATGAGGAAAATCTCATCTGATCTCTACCACACCTCTAATCCCAAGAAGTAATGCATCAGACCTAGATCCTTCATCTCTAAATCTGAAGTAAGCTCCCTCTTGCACCCAACTAAGAGCTTCTCATCTCCTATTAGGAACAGGGCATCCATGTATAGTACCAAGATAAGAAATCATCCATTCTCAACCTTATAGTAAAGTTTGGGATTCACATCACTCTTGGTAAATCCCAAGCTCATCAGATATCCATCTATCCTGGCATACAATGCCCTTGGTGCCTTCTTTAACTCTTACAAAGCCTTCTTCAGTTTGCACACATGGCACTCCTTCCCATGAATCATGAACCCTTGTGGCTGCTCTTGTTGGGTATGTGTTATATTCTTTGCATGTGTGTGTGTGGGCACATCAGATTCGACAACTATGTCTGAATTAATCCTAGATTAATGGATTAGGGTTTTGGTAGCTACTGAATACCTAAAATATTGTATATATTGTATTGTGAATGGTGAAATTAATACAATGAAGAGTTGAATTTGTATGCATTGATTAATTTACGTTTTTCTTAAGAATTTGTATGCATTGCTTTACTTCATAGGTTTAAAACTTATACCTCTATGTACACTTCTTCTTCAATTACAAAATTCAAGAAAGCAGGCTTGACATCCATTTGGTGTAATTTCCATCCCACCGCAAAAGCAATGGTAATAATCGATCTGATAGAAGTGTATTTTTCTACTAGAGCAAACGTTTCATCATAGTCTTCTCCCTCTTTCCGGGAGAACCCTCTAGCCACAAATATTTCTTTGTACTTCTCTATGTTGTCATCTGTAGCATGCTTGATCTTGAAGATCCACTTGGAATTCACTATTGACTTCCCTTATGGTCTCATAACCACCTCCCACACATCATTCTTCACGATGGATTGATACTCCTCCATCATGGCATCTTTCCATTCTTGCTTCTCAGCAGCTTCCTCAAAGGTGGAAGGTTTTGAATCAATGATGTTGCTCATCAATGACACATAGCTGGAACAATTATGTGGTCTCTTTCCCTCTCTAAAATATCCTTTGGGAGTTGCATGTCCTTAATCTTCCTGCAAGGTGTTCTGTAGCTAAGTTGGTATCTTTTTGTTGATTGCAGCTTCTCGGGGTGGATCTACAAGTCTCTCTGACTCTACCATCTCATTCTGAACTTCTAGAATGGGATCTTCTGGTGTAGATTTTTCCATGATTGCATCCCTTAGAGCCTCTTGCTCCTCTCGGTCCTCATCCATGTGAAACTCCCTTGATCTTTTTAAGGCTTCATCTTCGTCAAATGTTACACCCTGACTGGTCTCAATTTGTCTCTGCCCGGGGATGTATATTTTTTAGGCCTTCAAAGTCTCATTGTATCCAATGAATCTGCCCTTATTTCATGAAGGTTCCAACTTCGTTCTCTTTTCCTTTGGAACATGTACAAACATTGGACAACCAAAAATCCTCAAGTGACTGACTTCTAGTTTCTTTCCAGTGAACACCTCTTTAGGTGTCTTGTTCCCCAATATCTTTTGAGGACTTCTATTCTGGACATACACAGTTGTATTGGATGCTTCTTCCCATAAGTTCATGGGTAGGCCCTAGTCATGGATCATCTCTTTTGTTGCTTCTACAATGGATCTATTCTTTCTTTCTGCAACCCCATTCTATTGGGGGTTGTAGGGAGTAGTTAGCTCCCTCTTAATCCTTGCTTCTCTGCAAAAGTATTTAAACTCCTTTGAGGTGTACTCACCTCCATTATCATATCTCAAGACTTTAATATTCCTTTTAGAGAGATTTTCAACTAAATCCTTGAACACTTGAAACTTGTTAAAGACTTCATCTTTCACTTTTAGGAAATAGATCCATGTCTTTCGAGAATAGTCATCTATGAATAAGACATAATATACAAAGTTTCCTAATGATGGTACCAACATCTGTCCACATACACCAGAGTGTATGATGTCCAAGATACCCTTGGGTGCCTTGACATTCTTTCCAAGAGTGAAACCTTTGCATACTCCATCATGATCTGCCTAGATATTTGGTAGACTTGTAACCACCTTGCTCAATATTGGTAGTGCTCTATAGTTTATGTGAGCAAGTCTTCGGTGCCATTGCTCACAGGAGCTAACATTGTTGTGTACAAGGGCTCGTTCTTGGTGTCACTTTAATTTGTACAATCCTCCCTCTCAGACACCAATCACGGTAGCTTTATCCATGCTTGAATTCTTAGGCCATAGAAGAACTTGGCCATCCACGAAAGCTACCCTAAATCCTTTATCTTTTAAAGCAGAAATGGAAAGAAGATTCTTCTTCAAGCCTCGTACAAAAAAAATATCTTGAATTGAAAGAGGGTTGTCGGTTTCTTCTTCGTCCTGGCTATCATTCTTGGGCTGACCCACATTCAGGTATTGCTTTGGGTTCCAACCAAACCTCCATAAAACTATCGGCCCTCCTGGTAAACTAGAATGCAACACAGCGCAAAGGATGCACTGCGCGATCTCACCCAAGATAGTTCTTATGGGTGGCTGCAACGCTTAGGTGCTTGCAGCCTGGGAATGAGTGGGGATCTCTGATTGTACTCTATGTGATCTTCATTCACTTACTAGCTCATACATCTAGATTTATTGTACTGTCATTCTTACTCATGCATGTAAAATATCAGATCTAACTAATCCATCCATTCATTTATCTAACATCTAATCATTAACAACCAAAGAGATACATAACATTCAATCACATATCACAGGGTCTATCGTGGTTCACCCCCCCTAGGATATGTCCACAAAGATTTGGTTATTCTTCTCTTTCATTATCTTTTGTCCAAAGATACAGCCATGCACGCATTACAACTCTCCATCAAAACAGGTCGAGATCTTACAATGAGGTGGACTAGATCGCACCAGGCTCCTCAGCCTCCGATCTAACCCTCGAGATCTACCTTCGTCCCTCTCTTGATCTCAACAGCTTACAAAAATAGACTGAAGTAACAGTATGACAACACGACAAACAACATGACATCCAACTTCGAACCTCAGAACAACAGAAATACTGACTGAGATTAATCGAACCTCTACCTAGACCTCCGAGGTACCTACTTATACCCATTTTCAGCTTACCAGCATTTACATTCTCTTACCAAAACCCTAACCCTATCCTGGCTAGGTCTTCTTACTTGCTTGCCTCGCATGCCTTCCTCTTCTACATGCGTGTTTGTTTTGCACGTGCTGCTTTTCCTGCATGCGCACTTGCCTTACACGCGTGTCTGCCTTACACCAGTTGCTTATTCTACATGCACATATGCCTCCCACGTCGTGTTTTTCCCTCAAAGATGGTCTACGCCCAACAGGCCCCCAAAACTGACATCGTGACTCGTCCCAAGTCACTGCCTAACTCACGTGTCTGCCACTGCTTGTGTCAGTGCTTCGTACATATATACTATCTGTTGGCATTGCTCCTAAGCCTAGATGCTCTTTGTTGACATCGCTTCGACCACCTACAAAAGCAATAGAAAATCAAATCAAGAATAAAACATTGGATCTTTATACTTATTGCCAAACTTAAATTCAATGTTGTTTCTGTTAGCCGAAGAAACATTTCCTAAGCGCATACAATTCCGGATTAGGGATGATAACATTTTCTCCCATGGTTTTGTTGCATTCAGTTCAAGCCAGGACTTATCGACCAACCCCACTAATTTCATAACCTATCGATGTCAGTTTTGAACTCACCCAACCAAGATAACAACAATCATGTTTTACTCAAGATATGATGAGAATTTTCTTGCGGGTAGTTGTGGATTGTTTTTCATGGCGATGTTGACTGCAAACAAATTTTCACCGAGATATCGGTGATAATATTGCCCGGAAATCTGAATGGATTGCCTTACCTAATTTTTCTTCCCATCCGCCTGCTTTATTGGGGTTAAGTTATTATACTATTGCCTATTTTCTGTGATGGTTCTGGATTTAACGGTGATTGGCTAAACCGTCATCCTCCATATCAGGTTAGTTGCACTCCCAAAAATAGAAAAAGATATGTATTTCTAACAAAATGCAGGGGTTGCGTTACGAATTCGCCACGTTTAGTTTGCTGGCTACGTGTTGCTAACAGGAGAAAATGGAGCAATTTTAATTGATTTGCAACGAGATAGTTTGATTCTGACCATGATGAACAGATCTTGGAGACTTTTTCTTCATATTATTCGGTCACGAGAGGCAGCCAAGTCCTAATGTTTTCCATCACGAGAAGGACGAAATTGCAAGACAAAGTGTGACAGCAGGATTGAATTTCATAGAAGAGATGATAAGTGTGAATTCTATTACAAGGCAATTGGGAGATCAGATGACACTGGCTAAATGCATCATATGTCCCTATCTTGAAGCAACTACGAGAAGCTGAAACACAAAATTACTACTTCACAGGTGCCCAGGATAGCAAAAGTACAATTAAATTTTTGATTCTTGCTGTAGACACCACCACCTCTGTGGTAGCCAAGCTAGAGATTCTCTTGTTATGGATTGGGTAGATTTAAAAACAAATCCTCACGTGGGCACCTATCCCATGTCATCAATGTCCGGTGCAATGTACAACAAGTGAGTCTGAAACAGGTGATCTAGTTTGAATCGACCCCTGTACTTCAATCCGTTAAAGCATTTGCTCCTGCAACAATAGCTAATCTTGGACTGGGATTTGACTTTCTGGGTTGTGATGTTGAGGGACTTGGGGATCATGTCAGTGCAGAATGAGGATGTGGAGCCTGGAAAGATTTTGATTTCTTTTATCGATGGGGACAATAATAGACTCAGTCTCAAGCCAATGAAGAATTGTGTTGGAATTGTAGCCAAAGAAACAATGTAATTGCTAGGAGTTAGGTCGGTGGGCTTGTCACTGGCTCTTCATAAAGGTCTGCCTTTGGGAAGTGGTCTTGGCTCAAGTGCAGCTAGTGCAGCTGCTGCCGCAGTGGCTATGAATGCTTTGTTTGGAAGTAAATTAACGAAATCAGACCTGGTTTTGGCCGAATTAGAAGGCTCGTCGCCCATGTGGCTCTGACTCGCGATGATATTGTGTTCGTAGCGGTGAATGACCCATTCATTTCTACCAATTATATGACTTATGTGTTCACGTATGACAGCGTCCACAACCAATGGAAGCATAATGAATTTAAGATCAAGACTCGAAAACTTTACTCTTTGGAGAAAAACGTGTCGTTTTTTTCGGTTGCAGAAATCCTGAGGAAATACCATGGGGCGAATCCACAAGTGTCTTCACTGATAAAGAGAAAGAAGCTACTCACTCGAAGGCAGACGCTAAAAAAAGTTTTTATCTCAGCTCCCAGCAAGGATGCGCTATGTTTGTTGTTGGGGTTATTGAAACTCCACAACAGCGGCAGGGAGCGACTTAAAACCAACAAGTATTGTGGGATTTTTTTTGAAGGTATGAAAGGCTGGAATTTTGATTTGATTTTCATCCTGCGGCAACCCACAACATGACATATATAATTCCTTGCATGTGAAGTTGTTTCTGTATTTTATGGTTGCCCTTAGGAGGTTTGAAACATCTTCAATGGAAGGAAAAACAGAGAAGAAGGGGTTGAATTATAGAGAATATTTGGCAGGGAAGGTGACCTTAGTCAATGAGCACCAATACAAATCTGATTTGAACGTCATCTCAAATGCAAGTTGTACCACTAACGCCGTGGCTCCTTTGGCTAAGGTGATCAATGACAAGTTATTGATCATGTACTTCCACCTCACCGGTATGCAGTTCAAATCACCCAGTCCAAGTTGGCAACAAACAAGAAGTGGGATTTACCCATCAATCGACAATCAATGGATGAGAGGAGATCTTACCCATCATAGCTAGATTTTCAATACTGTGACAACTGAAATAAGTTTTCACAGAAGTCATGAAGGTTGTCTTACTTGTTGTCGATAGATTCAGGAATGATCACAGCCTGGAGGTGATTCAGCAAAGAGATCCGTTGAGGTTGTCGAGGCAGAGAACGATGCCGAACTCCAAACAATGATAGTTGAAGTGTTGGATTCGCTAACAAAGGCATTCTCAGGTGGCATGCCCACTGCCGAAGTGCCAAAGCAGAGATTGATAAGGCAAGAATTCAGATCTTACGATTCACCGGCAACACATATACCCAGGTTGGAGGAGAGATTAGTGGCCATTTGAATGAACTTAGGTGCCACTAGAACCCTTGGAAGGTAAGACCATGAACAGCCTTCAGTCATTCCCTTTCTCTCATTCAATCCATTCATAACAATGTCGTTTTGGGTTCGGTTCCGTCCAAACAATAGTTGCAAATGATTTTTACCATTGAATTTGATATTTGACCTTGCATACTAAATGGTGGAAATAATGTTAGACTGTGTTGCAGCCGATTCCCAGACGCATCAGTGGTAGTGGTGGAGGTAAAACATTGCTTGTCTCATTGCTTGTTTAAATAAGAGTTGAATCTAGTTGCATGATTTGATTTCATTCAGTGGCATGGATCAAACCGAAGATTTGATAACGTCGAAATAGTATTGCTATTAAAACGTTTTGTAAGGAATGCCAAGGAATGCATATCCGAATTTGATTTGAGTGTTTTTTTTTTCTCTTTTGCATTTTCTTTTGGTGTGTATTATCAGAATAAAACAAAAACCATGAAAATTATAAAACCATGAAAAGAAAGAAAAACATTATAAAAATTAAAAACACTTAAAACTTAAAAATAAAAATAGCAAAAACAAATAAAAATGCAAATGGACATTCTCTAATTCTTGAACACAATAGCGAAACATGTTTTTATGATTTTACGCTAACTTGGTTTCTTGAGTCACTTTACGCCGCGATCAACGATGAAACAAGCGTGTGCGCAATGACCACGGCAACAGGTACAAACACGCATTTTATTTTTCCTTTGTCGCATTCATATTTATTCCTGCATCTTATGTTTTCTTTTTCGAACTTCTCACACATCTTCTTGCAGGATTAGTACTCACATTTTTTTCAGCTTTTAAGGCAATTGCTTCTACTGTTGCGGTGATTTTTCAAGAATCACAAAATTTTTGATAAACATGCTTTGATAGACTGCTTGAAGGCGTTATTCCTCATCATAAACATCATACACGCTTGATGTCACACAGAAACTTTTTATGCATCATGATGTTTGCCGTTACACGACACACATTCCCAAAAACACCATTTTGCATTATGACTTCTTGCCTCGCATTACTCATTCAAAGCATATTGGTCATCCATGTCTTGAAGCCCATTTTTCCATTGCCTTATCCTTCATGACTTCATGCATGCCTACCTTTCTGAGTTGCATACATTCCTTTATCCTTTTTCAGTCCATTTTTGCCTTCTTTTTCCCTTCCAGTTTGCCTTACGAATAAAACCATTCAGCTCCCTTTCCATGATTACATTGCCTTGTTTTCCTTGTCCTGTTGATCCACACTACTTGACCATGAGATCTTTTCATTTATAGTCCTACCACTCTTTTTATCTAAACTCATGTTGACTGATGTGGGATTCCTTAAGGCCCACCTTTCAACAAGTCTTACCCCATCAACCTCAACACCTCATCTAGGATATAGACTAGAGTCCATTTTTTAGTACCTGGAGGCTTGCATGCCTTAATGGAAAGTTCTCTCGCTGACAATCATGGGAATACATCAATGTCCCTTGATCGTCAGATCTTGCAAGTGGCTCAACATCATCTCATTCATTCGCACTTCGCCAGATGTACTCGGGTACCTTGGCACTCATTGACATCAATGGTGAGTTGCCTCGCATTGGTTAA
>ML787918.1:19297-41832 GCA_009831015.1 Picea engelmannii | reverse complement strand
AGTGCGTCCTGAAGGGCACATCGTGCAAAAGAAACAATAGAGGCGAGTGGCACCCTTGGAGCACGTAGTGCGTCCTGAAGGGCACGTCGTGTTGATGATGATAAAGGAATAAACCTAGATGGCCCTAAGACAAATATCTCATTACTAAAATTTAAAACAACTTCCCTAATTAAAATGTCGCCCAGTTCAGAATCTAAGTCCTAAGTCTAAAACTTTGTTAGGGGTAAAATTTTGTCTACCCTTAAGAAAATATCTTTAAAAAAAAATAATAATAAAGTTTAAAATAAAAAATATATATATAAACCACTTAAGCAATAATTTTGGTCTTCATAAATTTTTGGGTAAAATGAAGGGAGTAAGAAATTAAATAAAATCTGTGGAAAAATGTAAAGAAGAAATTATTTGTTTTAACTTTTGATAGTTTAAAAAGATACTAAATTAATAATAAAAGTAAAAGAGGGAAATATAAAAATTAGGAAACTAGGGATTGAGGCAACATAAAAAGGTAAAGAGGGAAACTCATGGTAAAAAAGTGGGAAACCAACTTAGGAAAGAATCGGCATTTAAGAAACAACTAATTTTGAACTGATTTAGCAATTTCTTTTTAAGGAAAGCTTTTAAAACCTGTAAGGGAATCTAGGGACACCTAGGAGTAAATTTAGGAGTAACTCTAGGTGGGTGAGGGAAATGAGACAATTAATAAATTAAAGAAAATAATTATTGGAGGAAAGTAGGGGATGAATGACACTTGTACGAAGGAGAAATTTTAGAAGTTTTTATTTAAAACTTAAATTAAATGAGATTTAGGGAAAGATTGGAAGTTCTAAAACTCTATAAAGGAGAGGGAGGAGGAGGAAGAAGGGGATCGACTGATAGCGTAACGTTACACTGCCGGATTAGTGACTTGACTGATTTACTTATGGGGAGTTGGGAGCTCCCAGCTCGGAGGGGAGTGGTAGCTCGGCCTTGCGAGGCGAGCTGGGAGCTAGACGTACCATCTGGATAGTGTGTGGCCCCTTTGCGGCTCGGGGGGATAAGGGGGAAGCAGAGTACCCCTAGCATTGGCTGGGAGGTACCGGTGAGGTCTCGGCAGTCGGCGAGCGGGAGCGGCACGGAGCGCGGACGTCATTCGATGCAGGCGATAAGGCAAAGGTACGCTCGTTTATTTGGTAGAATAGAATGCATTAGGATTTATGATGTAGATCCGCCTGTGTATTGGATAGGTAAACTAATTGTTTGACATATGTCCTTCAGTACGGCCTTGGCGTTTGGTTTATCTTGCTTCCTTGTTGTTTATTTTCTGCGCCTCGATGGATATAACCCCTGTGATCCCTTCGATGAGATATCCCTACAGCCCTAGCCTTCCCTTCTGCTGTCAACATTTTATATGGGTATTCTTAGATGTAAAGAGTGTTTAACTTCATCTGTGTTGGGTTCTAGATAGATTGGCTAGTTCACCTTACTTCTGAAATTGAATTTGTGTAACTGATGGAACCATTATTTCTGCGGTGATAATTCGGCATTAGTTGAAAGAAAGAAAATTTTGATTAAATGAAAACGTTTATCAAATTCTGGTCTGCAATCCTTGATGGGCCTGTGATTTTTTTTCCTCCTTGCGTTAATTCACGAGAAACAATTTTTTTATCAGTGTCTGCGTTCTTTTTCTGGGCAATGGTTTTTTTTTTTTTTCTTTTGCCTTGAATCTTGGGATTATTTTATCTCTGTCTGCATTGATGACTACCCAGGCATTGAAAATGTTTATCACCGTCTGTCAATTTTATTACGTGGATTTTCCACTTTGAGGGTCGCGGACTTCCTTATTTTTATATTTTTCCCTCGGCATGGTCACCATGATTTTTCTCCCAGCAGACGCTGAGTGGTTGTTAGGCTTGTTTTCCTTGCTTGAAAATGTGGTCGGGTAGCTGTGGAATCACCCACGAAGTGTCTACCCAATAGCCGATTGTGGTGGTAATTTACCACAAATTTCTTTTACCTTTTAAGTGGGACGGTGTCGTTGTTCTTTACCACGAGTTTAGGGAAGGACTGCTCTCGGCGTCCATCGGTTGTTTGCCCCCGAATTGTTTACCAAATGGTATGACTGTTGTTGTAGATACCACGAATTTGTTTTTATTTAATTGGGACTGTCACGCTGTAGTTTTAGTCGGACGTGCAGGAGGTTGTTCTTAGCGTTCAAATGATTAATGACCTCAATTGCCTGTTAAAGATGGCCCTTCTAGTTGACTGTTGTTTATTTTGATATGCTATGCTTTAATGGCGTCGAATTCGCTGCCAACTAGATGCTCTTGGAGCGAATTTTGAATGTTATTGCATGTGCTTGTGGTCTTTCGGATAAGTGGGAAGAAAGGCAGGGGAGTCTGTAGTATCAATCAACGATAGTCACTAATTCCATTTTATGACCAACAATTTATATCCCTAATGAACAACGACCTGCTCTAGCGCACGCTTCTGTGTAAGACCCTTGATTGAACGTTTATGTATTGATTTTAATGTTTAGATGCTCGCTCAGATTGATTCTCGTTTTCTGATTAATGTCGAATAAGTTAGCTGCCAACTGATTTCGTGATTTTCTAGCATGCGTTCGTAAGTTGCCTTGATTTTCGGCATGCACTCACAGCTTTAAATTTTACTAGTTGATTGATTTTTATGCTTTGGCATCGGGTTGGGCCGCTAGTTTTTATTGCTTTTGATACATAAATGGGAATAGTAACGTGAATGTATTGTTACGGTAATAAATCGTTACTGTATTATGTAAAGGTAACGACTTGTAACTATTTTGAATTATGTAATAGTAATGATTATTACAATACAAACTAAGATGCAATGTTGGTGTTAAAAAAAAAAACATAAAAATGTAAATTTATTGTCATTTTATTTGCACGGTTATTGCAAAAGACATGTAAAGATATGGTTATCTTATTGTACTGTTATTGAAATTGTATTGTTATTGATATCATAAAATGGTATAGTAATGTGTAATTGTATCGCTATTGTAATATATAGGTTTGAAATATAAGGGTAATGTTATTTGCAATATAAAATAAAATATAATGTTAGTGTTAGACAACATGAAATGTAATTTTATTGTTATTTTAATTGCAAGGTTATTGTAATACAAAAATAATGACATTGTTATTTTATGTAATGTTATTGTAATGTATGTTGTAAGATGTAAATGTAGCGTGGTGGCAAAATAAAATAGGTGTAAATGTTATTGTTGATAACCCCTAAGATGTAATGTGTTGTCATTTTATTGCAAAGTTTTTATAATATAAAATGTAATGATGTTGTCATTATGGGAATGTTATTGCAGTTCTATTGTTAATGGCCACATATAAGATATAAGGTGATTGTTATCTTATTGCCAGGTCGTATTGTTATCTACGCTCTAGAATTAATTACCTAGCTTTTGCTTTATTAGAATGCCTCGATTATTTTACTATTTATTTAATGACAGCATTTAGTATTTTAGACTGTTATCCTTGTATCAAAAATCTATGATTTATTGGAGTGTGATTAGGAATATTTTAGAGGTGGCCCTACCAGTTGAATTAATGATAAGGTGAATGGTGAGTAAGAATATGAGGGCATAATCTTAACCTTGCTAAGTGGGTTGAGAAGGATGTCTTGATATTAGATTATGGCTAAGCTATAATTTATGCAAGCTGGTGGGATTAATTAATGATCCATTATATCCTTGAATAAATGGCCAAGGTCAAAGTTCAAATGCTTTTAGGACCCTCTTAACAAAGAATTACCTTCAATGCATACTGTAATAGTATATTGAGAAATTTAATGAGATAATATGGTTCACTAAGGCCTTTGCCTTAATGTAGACAACCTGGTTATTGGCTATATCAATGGTTATATTATTATCTTGTTAATTGCTTTATTTACTATATTAGTTTCTAATGTCTTATATTTTTATTAAATGTATTACCTTCAATGCAATATGGTAATAGTAGTAACGAGTTAGTAATGACGCACTATCGTAAAATGCTTTAATGTAGATAACCGTGTTGCTACAAATCTCGATGGTTATGTTTTTGTCTTTAGCTTAGAAGGCTTGGTCTGCTTGTGTCGGGCGAGTTGTAGACACCTCCATGTTCCTCAAAACAATCGCCAGCCCTAAGACCTTAAATGGTTAAAATCGATGGGAACCTAGGCTTTAGCGTTGCTTATGTGTCTTGGAGGTCCTAACCATTGCACGGTAGGACAGGCGGATAATCAGTCTTATTTATAGTTGATTGATTGTCGTTTAATGCATGCAGATACTTGATGTGCATCTTAGGTCATCATGTTGTGTTTGTCGTTGTATGCGTCTTGTTCGTCATTGGGTGGCGACGCAGAGTCGAATGTGTTTGTTACCCTTGTATACATGCGCACACACAATATAAAAAAAAAAAAAAAATCACTTGTTAAGAGGTTGGTCGTCGTAATGAGGAGGTTCGTTACAGAATAGAATACACGTTTCAATGCTTATGCCTACAAGTATAAAGAAAACTATGAATGGAGAGAGTATTCTACAAGTTGCAATGCCTATGCCTACAAGCATGAAGAAAACTGGGAATGGAGAGAGTAGTCTACAACCAATAAAAGTTTGAAAGAATATTCAAACAATAGATAACGTTTGTATCTTATTAACATACAAAGATAAGTTACAATGCCAATAATTAGAGAAACCTGAGCTTGAATGCAATGGTTCTATTTATAATTTTGTTCGCGAATTTTGGCTTTCTAACTTCTGTAACTTTCCATCTATCCTAGGTGACTAATATTGATAATTAACTAATAATTGAATTAGTCATGCTTGATGTTGTAACCCTTGAGTTGTTTCTGGCTAGGAAACCATGCCAATGCATCAATTTACTATGATCAATTTGTTTTGAGTTGATTCGTCCTAAAACAAAGAATTTTATTGCTTTATTCACGCATGTGTAACTAGTCTAAAAATATTTGAAGATTGATATTTGAAGAAAAATTTTCTATGTTTCAAACAATTGGATATTTTAGGGTGTGAAAGAAGAAAAGAGAAACAAATCTAAATGCAAAACAATGTATCCTCTAATCAATAGTGTTTTATTGTTTAGAGAGAAGAAAAATAACATAATATGTATCTTAACCAAAATGTAATTTAAACATAAATGAATACTTCATTTCCATTCAAAAAGGAATAATAAAAAATTAAGAACGGGTCTACTTAATACTTACAGTATATTGAAGAAATATGTAACTTTTTAAAGGTACCTTTGCATTTGTTATAGTAGTTGTAGTACTAAATTACCACAGTCATGGCAGTAGACACATTCATGAGGAATTTAGAAATATGAACACCACATTAAGAAAGAAATCACATGAACTTAAACATAGAAGTTTGAATCTCAAAAATTTGCAGAATTTTATTAAAGATTTTGCAGGTCCCAAAAAAACCCTTTACATTGAGTTATCATTCACATTTTATACAAGTTAGGTCGAAACTAAAATGGTTATTCAATCCCTTTTCTTAGGCTATTCGAATACAACAAAACTTTTGACTCCTAGAAAATAAGATATTTGGAGGAGACAAATCCTGATTTTCTTCAACTATATTTGATGAGTCATTCTACCAACAACTCGAGAAGAAGATTCCAAGTTTCATCTGAGGGATAATTGAATGACTTCATCTGCTTGAATGTGATATCCAACTCTTTCTATTTTTAATATGTGGGGGGATTTGAAAATAAACTTATTATTTGCCAAAGAAGGTAGAAATCATCTATCAATATGTCTACAATGGTCTTCCCTCTCAAAGTATCAACCATTATTTGAAATTTATCTTGTTTTCCTCAAACGATAAACAAGTTTTTTCTCTAATTCTCATATGATATCCTTTTCCCTTATTTATCCCAAGTTGAAGCTAATCCCATTTTAACTAAATTCTCAAATTTGTTTATGAAAGATTCAACATTTCTTTTCACCATAATACATTTATTTTGAGCTTGTTGTGTTAGGTTCCTTTTTGTAAAGACCTTTTATGTTTCCATAACCATTACAGTTCTAGCTTTGACACCTTTACTTGCTAATATTTCACTGGAAGTAGAATTCGGGAACTTAATGATCTGAGTAGCAACATGAGGTCTAGTTCCCAATTCATGGAATGATTTATGGATGATGTCATATGCTTCATTTGTTAACAACATTTCATCATATATTATCTTGAAATAATTTCATAGCCTTCCAACTTCACTTATGATTTCATCCCAAATGATATGTTTGGCTCCTATTAGATAGGGTTTTCCTGACAATTTGTTCTTCATTTGCTCTATATTTGTTAGCAAATTAACTTTTAGTTTTTTATATTCTTCAACAATTTTGTCTTTATCCTTGATTTCTTCATTTTGTGTTGCAATGGTTTTCTTCAGTTTATCGATTTAATCTCCCTTGAGATTTAAATCTGCTAATGATTTTGACAATCTTATTGTTGGATCAAATGATTCTGTTGACTATAATAAATGTAATCCTCCCTTCAGAGTTTCAATATGTTTGGCATACAAATCAATTTGTTCTTCCATCTAAATCATTTTCTTCAAAATTCGTTCTTTTTCTACTTGAACTGCATGTACTTCTAAAGTCTGTACATGACAAATTTCTAGGATGTTAAGCCTTTTCTTCAATGCCTCGATCTTTGTGTCTTTGTCTTTGATTAATGAATGTATAGATGCTTCATTTCTTCGATTTACTCCTAGGTCCATTACCCATTGGTTCTAGCTCTTCTACTCTTATTTATCTCGTCCTAGTGGCCAATTTTTCATTTTTTAATTGAATCCTGAGTTTATCATTTATGGCTTGAAGCTTCTTAATTCCAAGATTAGCTATCATGGCATCCCTGTTTATCATTTTTTTCAGTTTGTCTATGCAAATCAAACTTATCCAATGGATGGACCGAATTAAGATCAATGGAAATATTTGTCACCTTCTTCTGCTCCTTTGTCTCCATAACTGTTATATTTAATCTTCCTTTCTCGTAGTCCATGACTAATATCATTATGGTATGATATGCATCATGGTCATAAATTTTAGGAATAATAGTCTTTTTAATCTTAGCACATGTCTTTTTGTTTTCCATGAAATGATGAACATGGTCTATATGCTTTGCTTGATTAGTAACCACTTATGTTTCACTTTGAATCCCTACACTCTCGAGCTTCTATGATGATGTTACCTCTATAGTCACAACATGACCCTTTTTTGTTGGTATTATTTCCTTTGGTAACTCTAGATCTTCTTCTTCATCAAGTGCTTCCAATTTTTTTCTTTTGTCTGACCCTTCTTCATTTGTCCCTGGATCCTTTGGAGTTGATTCTATAGTCTTTCTTTTATATATCTTCTCAAACTACTGAGAAGTTTGTGTAGCTAGAGAATTCAAAGGTTGCTTTGGAGCCTTGCTTTGAATTTGCAAAATATTCTTTACTCCCTCCCAACTATCATGATTGGCCATCATCTCTACATGTGTTTTATGTTGGTGTTGACAATGAGTTTGTCCATGTGAGACTCGTTTTGAGGAAATCACAAGTGGGGATCATACTTCCATGACTCTCCCTGTAGAAATCCCATAGCTGAAAGAAGTTTTGTTGTCACCTGTAGAGAAAACCTGGTATTGACAATAAAATTTCCTACCTCCTTCTTTAATTTAAAGCTTACCTTATACTTTTTTGACACAAAATGGATTTCATCTGAGTTCAATCTTTATCTAATGTATTCAAGAGAGAAAATTCGAGGAGTCAAGAAAACATGCAAGAGGAAAGGACGAAGTTCACAATCATAAATTCTTATTTCAGTGTGATTTTCAGAGATATATGAGTCTCCCACTCTCTTTTTTGGGCTCAACTGTAATAATTTTTTGCATTCTAGAAAGAGTTTGGGGGGAACTTAATTGTATATGACTAGATAAGCTTTAGACATAAATTGGTCAACATACTCTGAAAATCCCACATTTAGAGGTTTCTTCCTAACCAGTGAGGTCTAGTGAATGCTTGAGGTTGGGTTACCAATCACATCTTCAACCTTTAATCTACAATGCATAACCTGAAATGCTTGAGAGAACAGAAAGACGTAAACAAGGTAAGATTGATAATTAAAGCTTCTGAGAAATTCATATTATGAGATTTGGTAACGGATTTGATTTGCTAAGAAGTGGGCATAATCAAATCTAGTCATGGATTTGGTTGTAATCGGACAGATTGGTACAATAATTCCTAACACAAACTCATCAACTGTCAAGTCATTATTTTTTCCCAAAATTGCAGAGATCATGGAGATAATTTTTTATGAAATCTCAAGAAACAAATTAGATTCAATAACATCATTTTCAATGGGAACATCAAGCTTTCTACACAAATATGATTGTAATAGGGTAACCCTTTCTTAAAGTTTTAGTTCTACGAAGCACTTGGCTTATAAAAACTCATTTAGTGCTTCGTTATCAGGGTTTAATGGCCACCTCATCATTTCGGCGATGGATTGAGGAGTTAATTCAATGAGGACAGACCCATCCTTGGAACTTACGATTCTTTTGGAGGGGATATAAATTGCAGCACACCATACAACAAATTCAGGAAAATGATACACTTGAGGCACCAATTTTTTTTTTCAAATCGGATTCCCAAGCATGGTAGTGATCAACTATATCCCTAAAGTTTTGGTTCAACTGCTGATGTAACTCAAAAGGATCAAACGACGGCACAGGATAAAAAAATATCCTTGTCTTTGTCGATCAAATCTTCTTCTACAGTATTTACGCTTTCCTTGACTTTAGTTGGTTGAGAGGACTCCATCCTAGATAAGAAAAACTAGAAGAGTAAATAGGTTTCTAATTACCCATGAGAAGGTCGATTGGAACAAGATTCGAGCTGGAGTGGCGATGTCAGATGACGCAAGAACAATTTACTTGACATTGGAACAGATTAGCGGGAACTCAAATAGTTTGCAAATCCCAAAAAAACCAAACTTTTTTACCTTATTCCTTTTAAAATCAAAAGTGAGTATGTGTCGCTTTTGAATTGGCGAAAAGTTATTTAAAAATGAATAAATTTAATTTTTTACCTTTTCGACAGCTAACATCATATGGGACAGGCATCGATCATATGTCGATTATGGGGGTTCGAATGTAGGTAAGTTAACCACATGCCAGGGGGGACGCAATCCATGGATGTGTGACACGTCAAAAGTAAGTTGACTCAGATTAGGTTTCGCAACCCCCCTCTCATGTGTTATCCATCGAGCATGCGGGGGGGTGGGGGGCGAGGGGGCACAATTGATTGTAAGTTGTTAGATCGAAAGGACCAGGCGCAATCTACAATAAAAGTGCACTTTATTAATTTACTATTATGAAACCATATAATAAAGTTAAAATAATTACAAAATCGAACTTGGATTAAAGTTTCTAATAAACTTTGACATTGACATTTATTAATTAAACCTTAAATACTAAGTTAAGACTATGAAAACTGGATTTATTTAATTAATGTATAAATCAAATAAATGTATAAACCTATACAATGATACAAAAATTCGAAATAGTTATGAATTTTTTATTTTAATTTAACCTTGTGTAATTAGTAAAAGAACTAAAATTTTAAATATAAAAACTAAACATCTAAATTTTATTTCCAAATTTTTATAGAAAATTTGGGTTATGTTACAACATCAGGCTCCATCGGGGGATTGTGTCTCCCTTCAAGATACTAAAGAATAGTAGACCAAGTGCCTTTATTGGGTTATGCAATCATTATTCTAAAAAAAAATTAATCAAAAATCTCCAGTGAATAATATTTTCTTCCTCAAAACAATAGTAACCTTTCCTTCATTCTTTTTAAATTAATCTATAATGGAAGAAACTAAATAACTGCCTTTTTTTTCAGAATTTAACATGTTTATATAAAATTCGAATAGAAATGGATAAAAAGATTTTACTCATTCAACTTTACTCAAGAATTGTTTTAAGGTAATATAATTCTAAGTTTTGGCTAAAGAGTCAAATTTGTGACTAGTGTTCATACTTCAAAGCTTTTAAGTTTATGAAGTAATTATTTGGGTCAAAACAAGGTCTTTGTGAGGAAACTAGTTTGAGTGAGTAATAAGTTTTAAGATACTCATTGGCAATCTTTATCATCTGCATTGTGTTGCTACACTTTCAAAAAACGTCCATAGCCTATGGTGTAGTCACCCCAACATCATAGGCCTTGCTTCACTGCCAACGAGCATTCATAGCCCCGGTGAAGATATTACATTTCCCACTTGAATTTCCTTTCACCATCCCTTTCAATTAGTTTCACGGTTTTTTAGAAGATGGGGGAAATCAATATGCTTTTCACATTTAAGGGATGTTGTACATTTATCAAGAATGAGCTAGAAATACCTAAGTGGTGAAATATACTCATAAATATCTTCATTTCCTCATTTCTAACTTTTTCTTTCCAAAATAAAAACCATTTTAATGGTAAGTGTTGAGTAAGACAACTAGTTACAAATTTGACACTAAGGCCTCTACCCAGAAGGAATTACCTTATATAAACCTTTTCAACTTTCATGAGAGAATAAACAAAATGTTATCCTTTCTAGTTTATGAAAAACATGTCAAAATCTAAACTAGCAATTGAGATAACCTTTTCTATTTAGATTTTGTAATATCAGAAGATAAGGACTTATGTTTTCAAAGAGGAGAATTATTAAGTGATGGTATTTTAACAAAAAGATAAAGAGATTATCTAAGAAACAAAAATTTTGTTTTATTTGTTTTGGTGATTTCTATAAAGCAGAGGAAAAAGCAAGAAAATCAATTATATACAATGAATGAAAAATTGGATTTAAAATTGAATGTAGTGTTTCAAGAACCTCCCATTCATAGGCAATTCCAGCAAATTTCCTTCCAAATTTTGATGGGAGAATGAATTATTTCCCTCAACTGCAACAATCTTGTAGGGTCCTAGCCACAAATCATCGAAATTTCCATGTTTTCCAGAGTCATCTCTTCTGCTATCCCATCTTAGTACTAAGTCACCAGGGATGAAATTTCTCTGTTTTTCTCTCCTATCAAAAAGGGCCTTTATCTTATCGCGATATTCCTAAAACATGTCATTAACTTGCCCTTTGGTTTGTTGCACTTCAATTAACTGCTTCATTCTTCTGGTAAGGTCATTGGGTTCTTATTCACTATCCTACAACAATTTCATGACAGGTAAGGCAAGATTAATAGGAAGTACCACATCAATACCATAAACTAATTGAAAAGGAGAAATACATGTGGACCTTTTAGCACTGATTCTATTAGCCCATAGTGAAAATTTTCAAATGAGAGTACCAATCCTTTTTGTTATTTTTTAAAACTTTCTTAATGACTCTCATTAGACTCTTATTTAATGATTCAACTAATCAATTACCTTGAGGGTAATAGGCAGTGGAATGACCAAGGATAATATTGTATTTATGAAAGAAAAAAAATCATTATTGCAAGAGATTTAAAAGCTTGAGCATTGTCAGTTATAATTTTCCTAGGGCATCCAAAGTTGGCAAGAATATTTTCCTCAAGGAATTTGATCACAACTACATAAGTAGCAAATCGGGTTGGAATTTCTTCCACCCATTTAGAAAGGTAATTTGTTGCAGTTAAGATCCACTTGTATTGTGCACTAGAAGCATGATGAATTTTACCTATGAAATCTAAACCTCGTTGTTGGAAAGGAGCTTCAGCTTTTATTGGAACCAATGGCAAGGAAGGAAGCTTTTGTTTTCCTGCAAAAATTTGACATTATCTGTAGGATCTAAATTTTGCATTTACTTCAGAAAATAATTTTGGGCAATAATAGCCAGCTCTCAAAATTTTATATGTTGTAGCTCTTTGACCATGGTGTCCTGCGCATATGCCTTTGTGAAATTCATCTATAATTCTCGCAGTCTCTTCTTCAACTATACAATTTAATAAAACTCCTAAAGGATCTTTCCAATAGAGTTTTTCGTCTATGATGAAATACTTGATCGCTTGAAGTTTGAGTGACCTAGCTTTGGATTGACTAAAATCAGGTAGGCATTCAAGAATTTGCAAATAAAACACGATGTCTTTATACCAAGGGGATAAAGAGAACTTATCACGAACCTTTATTATGGATTATTTCAACTTTGCTTCCTCAAATTTTGTTGAGGGATGTTTTGTTATTTCATAAATTTGATTTATCCCAAGAAATCTACAATTTGATTCAGCTAAAATATTTTCCAAACCTTGGCCTTTAATCAATTTCGTTGGTTTTATTTCAAGGTCATACTCCTAAATCTTAGCTATCCATTTGCCTCTTTTTCCATCAGTATCAAGTTGATCCATGGTCTCTATTACTATGCTACTAGGAACATAAGCAATTATTATAGAACGAAGAACGTAAACTCTAAAATATTTAAGAGCTTTAGCCAATGCATAAGCTTGTTTTTCCATAATATTGTATTTGAGCTCTAAATCTCTCAAACTTTTGCTAAAGAATGTCATTGGTTATTCTTATTTTTCTTCATTCCTTTGTAGAAAAACTGCAACAATAGTGTTGTCAGAGGCAAAAGAAAATATGAGAAACTCCTTTGAGTAATCTAGACTTATCAGCACTGGTGCTTCTCCTAAAGCTTTCTTAATTTGGTCAAAATAACATATAGCCTCTGAGGACCATTTAACCTTTCTATCTATCTTAACCATGTCAGTCAAATCCTTCACCACTTCAACAAAATTTGGGATAAATCTTCTTAAGAAGTTTATTTTGCCAAAAAATGATTGAATCTCTTTTTTATTCCTTGGTAGTTTAATAACCTTGATTGCTTCAACACATTGAGGATCAATCTTGACTCCTTCCTTCGAGAAAATGTGGCCAAGTAATTTCCCTTCCTGCATAGCAAAATGAGATTTCTTAGGATTCAATGACAAGCCGTATTTTTTACATTTACCAAAAGTTTGCCTAAGATGTTTTAAATGATCATCATCTGATTTAGAAAAAAACAGTTAAATCATCTAAATAAATCACAACAAATTTATCTTTTTCCCCAACAAACGTTATGTACATCACTCTTTGAAATGTTGCTCCTACATTCATTAAACCGAAGGGCATTTTGTCATACATAAAGGTTCCCCATGGTGTGGTAAATGAAGTAAGTTCTCTATCTTTCTCATGCACAATAATCTGATTATAGCCTGAAAAACCATCAATCATGGAGATTTTATTAGCACCTACTACTTTTTGCAATACATGATCCATTTTTGGGAGAGGATAATTATCTTTTAATGATGATTTGTTGAGATTCTTGAAATCAACACAAGGTCTTATTTCACCATTCTTTTTCCTAACAGGTACTAAATTCACAACCCAAGAAGAATATCTTAGAGGAACTATGATTTTTGCATCTAACAACTTTTTTAGTTCTTTTTCAATAACTGGGAAGAGGATAGGATTTACATGTCTTAATTTTTGTCTAAATGGTTTCGATTCTACCTTCAATGGGATTCTATGTTGAATTATGTTGGTATCATATGCCTTTAGATCTTCATAAGACCATGCAAACACTTCAATGAATTCTTTGAATAAATCAACATATCTCACCTTCTGATCAGCAGGCAAAAGCCTTGAGAACTTGATGTTCTTTGGTTCTTTTTCGGTGCCAATATTACAATCTTCTACTTCTTCACTTTGACGATGAACACTTGGTTTCACAACAACATCATCTTTATCAAATAGCTTCTCTAGAGGTACCAATCCTTTTGGAATTTGGTTATTTCTTAAGATCATAATTTTATGATTAGCAATCATCTCTTGCAATTTGGGATCTTGATGACTATTTTGATTAATTTGTTCATTATCCTTATCATCTTCTTGATCAATATGTGTTACAGAAAATTCATCAACCATGTCCAAAATTTTATTAATTTGTTGATCATTTTCAAATACCTACCAATGTTTGACATTGTCTGGAATTGAAGGTATGTATTTCATTTCAACTTTTTATTTAAGATTTGACACTTCATGGGGTCTAAAAGAACTTGTTGCTACTGCTAAAGAATCAGTTTGTTTATTTTTATGTATGGGAATTGCATGAATATCAAAGGTTAAGAAAAAAAAATCAATTAAATCCCAAGCCAAATTTCTATAAGATCTCATCCTTGTGTTTAGCTTGATAAGTTTTCCTTATCTGTTTAACAATTAATTTTGCATCGTCATAGGCATAAGATTTTTATTTTTTATTTTTTTAACTACTTCTAATCCTAACAATAAAGCTTCATATTCACAAACAATATTTGTGGAATTTGTTTGAAATTGTAATCTAAAATAAAATGGAAAAAGTTTTCTAAAAGGGGAAATTAAAAGTATACATGCCTCAATACCTTCCCAAGAGGAGGTTCCATGAAAATACATTTTCCACATCCTATCTTCAGGCTCTTTATTTTCATAGAAAGCAATATTTATATTTCCTGAACAAAGACATGGTTCATCATTTATAGATAAAATGAAACTACCTAAGTCTTGCTCTTTTGAGTAAATAAGATCATTATTAGGGTGGTTGGGGTCACTAAGTGTGTAGGACAATTTGGTTTCCCTATAAAGTCTCCTAGTTTGTCCACCGAAAACTGGGATCGTGGCATATGTTATGTCCATTTTTAATGAACCACCTAATTTACTTGCCCAAGATCTAGATATAAGCATTCCATAGTTGACAGGGACATCAGCCACAACTATATCCATCAAAGCACTTTTTACAGGTTTGTGGGCTAAGTGAACTACCAGATCTTTTATCATCCCTAAACATCTAACTTTTCTTCCATCAAAGGCATACAAGTCATGATATGGTCTTGTGATTTGTAAACATAGCTTCTCCATAACTATTTTTGGCATTAGATTGTGAGAAGCTCATGAGTCTAGCATGCAATTGTGTAAAAGATGTTCATGGATTGTTAAGGAAATATAAAATGGTGTTATTGTTTCTCCTCTTTCCTCAATATGAGGACCAAACATCACAGTAGGCCTCTTATCTTGCAGATTTAATGTATCTAGTTGGGTTGTTGCAATAGAAAAGTCAATCATTTTCATTACTTGTTGTCTATATACACGATTTTTTGCAATTTCTAACAAAGGGATAAGAATTTTGATCTTTTTTAATTCATTTTCTAAGTTAAAAGAATTACTTGTTTTCTCTATTTCTTTATGTTCTGCATTTGTTTTCTTTGCAGCTTGTTGATTAGATTTTTGTTTTGTAGCTGTGATTTCTTTCCCTTTCTCTTTATTTTGAATTTTATCTTGTTGACCTTGATTATTAACTTTATTTGTATTTACATTCGTCCTTGGTCTAAGGTCATATTTTCTACGCAACTCGGCTTGTAAAGCATCTGAGAAAACTCTATATTGAGATGATGATGAATCATTCGGGCTATTGTTATCATCTTCGTTAAAGTATGAGTTAAAGATTAGATATTTCTCATATTCATCTTGGGTCACATACACATTAGAAATGTCACTTTCCATTATATTTATTTTTTCATCAATATCTTCAATTTCATCTTCCACAAAGTTATCAACCAGATATTCATTCTTTATAGGGGCTTGTATTGGTTGATCTTCATTTCTTCTTTCTCTTTGTAAAACTTGAGGAGGATTAAAAGGTCTTCTAAACTGAATTTGATTTATGTTATCATGCCTTCTTCTCTCGATTTCCATCCTAGACAGTTTATTTGATAGGTCTTTAATAATCCTGGACATTTCCTCAATTTTGTCTTCTTGATTTTTGTTTGTCCCAGGCGTTCCTATTTGTTCTTTTTGTTTCTTTATTTCTCGGTCTCCTGAGTCATTTTTAACTCTAGCCTTTCGTGTTGCAATCATATTGGATTATATCTCTACAACATCATCTTGCATACCAGTTAAGGTAGTCGATCTTCTCTCTCCAAGTAATAAGGCAAAGTCTAGATCAAAAGAGCCAACAAAAGTAACTTTTGCCATTGGTTGTGATGATTTGACATATGCAAGGATTTTATTATATAATTTATTAAATATTTTCATGAAATCTGGAACAAATTCATTATGTTTCTTTTTTTATCTCCCAAACTCAGTCAAAAAATAAAGATCATCCTTCTTTTCACCCCATTGTCTAAAGAAAACAGTTTCTAAAGCATCCCAGGAATCAATAGAATTAGGAGACAATCCTTTGAACCAGGTTCTCACCTCACCCTCAAATGTTTGAAACAATATCCTCATGTGCACATCCTCGTGTTCAAGCCCTTGGTTATCTGTGAAATAATCAAACACTAATAAATGTTCAAGGGTTATAACCTCAACTTCCCCATTAAGTCTATGTAACAATTTCAAGTAATTATCAGGAAAATTATGCAGATTTCTTAGAAGATTCAAAGGGGCATATCTAGAAGTTGCTTTATTAAAAATTGTAGGTGTAGGAGGTGGAGGTGGTTTTTGTTGAGGAATTTGTCCTGCCCTAACTGGATGATCAATTAACAAGTGAGCATTTTCAAGAGTGAGAGGATTGAAAAATACCTTAAATTCTTCTTCTTTTAAGGGATGACTTGGAAGAGAAGTTTGAGGAATTTATAGATCTTCCTCCTTATGGGATATGAAAGAAAATTTAGAAGATGTATGAGGAGAATTTTCAAGAGATTCTTTTGGAGAAATATCGGGTGAATTCTCAGCAGAGTATATTTGAGAAATAACAGTAGAATCCTTAAGGGAAATTCCAATGTATTGTTCGGGAAAGAATTCAATAAAGTGGGTTGTGGAAATGGTTAAAGGTTGTTTCAGATAGGTTGGAATAGATTCTTTGAGAGAATATGGAAGAGAGATTGTAGGAGGGCTTATAGAAAACTCTTTTGAAGAATTTTTTAAAAGAATAGGGAATTTTCCTTTGGATTTAGGCTCTGTAGAAGAAGAAGTTTAGCAACAAAGGGTATAGAAGAAGAAGTTATGGGTCTTTGCCTAGGATTCTTCTTTGACATTAAATTTTCAGAATGGGTTAGCCCTAGAGTTCTTATTTCATGATGCCATGATTGAAAATGTGGAGTTGACGGGTGAAGGATTTCAACCTTCTCGACTCTTCTTCACCATAAAAGAGTAGGTTTTTTTATCGTTCTACCCAGGGAAAATAATATTTCTTTAATTCAGTGCCCGACAACGACACCAAAAGAATGTTGTAACCCTTGAGATGTTTCTGGCTAGGAAACTATGTTAAGGCATCCATTTACTGTGATTGATTTGGTTTAAGTTGACATGTCCTAAAATAGAGAATTTTTATTGCTTTATTCAGGCATGTGTAACTAGTCTCAAAATATTTTAAGATTGATATTTGAAGGTAAATTTTCTATGTTTCAAACAATTGGATATTTTAGGGTGTGAAAGAAGAAAAGAGAAACAAAATCTAAATGCAAAACAATGTATCCTCTGATAAATATTGTTTTACTATTTAGATAGAAGAAAAATAACAGAATATGTATCTTGACCAGAATGTAATTTAAACAAAATGAATACTTTGTTTCCATTCAAAAAGAAATAATAAAAATTAAGAACAAGTCTTCTTAATACTTACAGTATATTGAAGAAATCTATAACTTTTTAAAGGTACCTTTGCATTTGTGATAGTAGTTGTAGTACTAGATTACCACAGTCATGGAAATAGACACATTCATGAGGAATTTAGAAGTATGAACACAACATTAAGAAAGAAATCACATGAACTGAAACATAGAAAATTGAATCTCCAAAATTTGCATAATTTTATTAAAGATTTCGCAGGTCCAAAAAAATACCCTTTACAATGAGTTCGCGTTCACATTTTATACAAGTCAGGTCGAAACCAAAATGGTTATTCGATCCCTTTTCTTAGGCTATTCGAATACAACAAAATATTTAACTTCTAGAAAATAAGATACTTGGAGGAGACAAATCTTGATTTTCTTCAACTACATTTGATGAGTCGTCCTACCAACAACTGGAGAAGAAGATTCCAAGTTCCATCCGAGGGATAACTGAATGACTTCATTTGCCTGAATGTGATATCCAATTCTGTGTATTTTTCATATTTGGGAGGATTTGCAAATAAACTTTTTATTTGCCAAAGAAGGTAGAAATCATCTATCAATATGTCTACAGTGGTTTGCCCTCTCAAAGTATCAGCCATTCATTGAAATTTGTCTTCTTTTCCTCTAACAATAAACAAGATTTTTATATAATTCTCATGTGATAGCATTTTCCCCTTTTTATCCCAAGCTGAAGGTAATCCCATTTTAACTAAATTCTCAAATTTTGTTTGTGAAAGATTCAACATTTATTTTCACCATAATACATTCATTATGAGCTTGTTGTGTTAGTTTCCTTTTTGTAAAGACCTTTTATGTTTCCATAACCATTGCAGTTTTGTCTCTGACACCTTTGCTTGCTAATATTTCACTGGAAGTAGAATCCAGGAACTTAATGATCTGAGTAGCAACATGAGGTCTAGTTCCCAATTCATGGAATGATTTTTGGATGATGTCATCTGCTTCATTTGTTAACAACATTTCATAATCTATTATCTTGAAATAATTCCACAGCCTGCCAATGTCACTTATGATTTCATCCCAAATGATATGTTTGGATCCTATTAGATAGGGTTTGGCTGACAATTTGTTCTTCATCTTCTCTATATCTGTTAGCAATTTAGCTTTTAGTTTTTTATATTCTTCAATAATTTTGTCTTTGTCCTTGATTTCTTCATTTTGTGTTGCAATGTTTTTCTTCAATTTATCAATTTCAACTCCCTTGAGATTTAAATCTGCTAATGCTTTTGAAAATCCTATTATTGGATTAGATGATTCTATTGACTATAATAAATCTGATCCTCCCTTCAAAGTTTCAATCTGTTTAGCATAAAAATAATTTTATTCTTCCATCCGAATCATTTTCTTCAAAAGTTATTATTTTTCTACTTGAACTATCTGTAGTTCTAGAGTTTGTACATGATCTATTCCTGGAATGTTAAGCCTTTTCTTCAATGCCTGGATCTCTTTGTCCTTGGTTTTTATTAATGTATGTATAAATGCTTCATCTCTTGGGTTTACTCATAGGTCCATTACCCATTATTCCAGCTCTTCTACTCTTATTTGTCTAGTTCTAGTGGCCAATTTTTCATTTGTTAACTGAATCATGAGTTTATCATTTAAGATCAATGGAAATATTTGTCAAACTTATCCAATTCATTTGTCAAATTTATCCAATTCATTTGTCAAACTTATCAATTTCATTTGTCAAACTTGTCCAATGGATGGACCGAATTAAGATCAATGGAAAAATTTGTCACCTTCTTATGCTCCTTTGGCTCCATAGTTGTTATATTTAATCTTCTTTTCTCATAGTTTATAACATCCCCATTATATGTTAAGTACCTGAATAGATATGAAGATAAATCTCAAAATAAACCCACAATATCAACAATAATAAACCAAACCATTCACCATTATATTCAACACAAGAGATAGATAAAACCCTTGTGGTAGGGTAACACCATAAATTAATCCTTATGGAAGGATAACACTCATCAAGCAATGCTTGATACATTCATAATATTCTTCACTATGCTTCAATACATTGCTTACACTTATTTATATAGCACTCTCTATCTCCTAGGAACCTTCTAGAAAGCCTTCTTACATTTATTATATCTAACTACCATAGTGGGCATTATTTAATATAGTGGACCTAGTCCACCTTACATTGAATGACTTACACTAATAATACATAACCATATTATCATTGGGTACCTCCCTAGATACCCCATATTACCTCCCTATGTATACTACATTCCATCCCCCTTCACATGTTTTGTCCTCGAAACACAAGAATAAATCATACAATATGATCGGCTAAGCAATGTAGCCAACTGGTACCAAGTACGACCATCCATCCATCCTAATGGAAGACGAACATGATGTCCAATTGTTGCCTTGCCACCCTAATCTTGATCTGCATCCTATCGATGTTGCCATGGGATTGTTTCGCTAGCCTGATGTCTTCTTGCAATGTTGGTAGTCCTCCATGCACCTCTTGATTGGTTTCCTTTCTGGTTCCATGTTGATTCATAAGTGTGTTGATGCTCACGCCCTTTCCTTAACGAATGTGGTTTCTTTATATGGTGTGGATGGTGATATACAACAACTGTAGGAATATGTCCTTTTTTCTTCAATTATGCCACATGATGTTCCTTTGAGTCAATGATCTCCTTGCCGTTTTTATTGTGTCCTTCCTATGGATTTGCTTCATCACCTTCTGTGGAATCTACCTCTAATTCAGCTTCAGACTTTGCAATAACTTCTTTGCTCCCCCCATAGGCCTTTCTTGCTTACTAAGAGACACATCCTGCAATGTAATTTTATTTTTGTTGTACCAAATATTTAGAAACTTCTTTTGCACATCAATATTAATTGTACCAACTTATTCCATCCAAGGATATCCCAAAACAATATCCACATCAGCCATATCTAGAGCATAAAAATATGAATGCAACACATATTTTTCCATGGTAATCTTCAAACCTTTAAATATTTGAACATGTTCACCATCAACCTGTGTGCTTTGAATATTCTTTACATGAACTTTCAATCTACTAACCAACTGAACATTAATAAAATTTTGTTGGCAACTAGGGTTAATAGAAACAATATTTTTTTCTTTGTGAATACAACCATGAACCTGTAATATAGAGTTGCCACATGAAAATAACTCATTGGTTCTTTCTTTATCCTTACTCTTGGATTTAGACCACTTGGCTAATAATACTTTTTCAAACTTCATTGGAGAATGTCATCATCTCACTATGGTTAGGTGATTTATACCAAACAATTGCATCACCTTGTAATTGATAATCTACCCAAATTTTCCAACACTCTTTCCATTTTGACTTCCTGTCTTTTATATATTCTTCAATATTGTTCCATACTATACCATCATCTATTCTAGTAAAATACATATTGTTGTCCATAACCCAAAAAAGAAAACTGGAGTTTTAAAAAAAAAATAACTTATAGTGCAAATCATGCGTCTGTTTCTGGAAAAAAAAAACCTAAAAAATTGTTGAATTTAAAACGATAATAACTTCACTTCTCGAACTTTGTTTCAACTGGTTTTTTTTTTAAATTGGGTATTTTTCAGAGAGGAATTAAAATATCCAAGTTGTTTTACCACATTATACTCAAAAAGTTTCAGATCTGAACCTGAAGTACGCCGCCCTCTTTTTTCCCTATAAACATTCTACAAAAAGAGCAAAAAAATTCTTCTCTTCTTTGGCCAAGGAAACTGCTCTGATACCAATTGTTAAGTACTTGAATAGATATGAAGATAAATATCATAATAAACCAAACCATTCACCAAGATATTCAATACAAGAGATAGTTAAAACCCTTGAGATAGGGTAACACCATAAATTAATCCTATATGAAAATAATATATGAATTGTATTTCTATGTTTTAATAATAAAATGTGATGTCAGTTGCTAAGGGGACATGGACAAGAGATGGGAGATGAATTAATCCACAAGAGGGGGGAGTGTTTAGAATAATGGCCAAGAGGGGTCAAAGGGGGGATTACCCATGTATATTAATTCAACATGTTTTCCTAAACTTGTTAATTGTATATGAACCTTCGTATTTCTGATTGAGTGTTCCCAAAGCCAATCATTGAATACATGTAAGAGGGTGGGTGTGAGTGTCACATCCCAGATTTATTGGGCACATGGGGGTTGAGAATAATCATCTTGTGAAAGAGTGAGTCAATAAAGGCAAGCCAAAGGGAGCAAATGCATATGGGTTGGGGACAATAGTTCTTAGACAATAAGTTTTTGTGCATGAAGAGAAAGTGGAGTGCAAGAAAGAGAGCTTGGAGCGGGTGCAGACATGGAGAGTGGATTCCATAGCAAGCTGGGGTGTATTCAAAGCATTTTGGAGCTAAAGATTCAAGAGTCATGTTTTCATGCCCGAAGAGTGAACTTCGGAGTGAGTTGCATTGTAACAACAAGTGTTTGTTGTTGGTTTGCTTATAGTTTTCCTAGCAGTAAGTACCCTTGAGTTCCCAGCTGAGAGATTACTAGCTACATGTGCTAGAGAGACCTTGATAAACGAATTGAACAATCCTTGGATTAATCCTGATAAACGAATGGCACATCCCTTGGGTTATCCCTTATAAACGAATGGTGCATTCCTTGGGTTGGGCAAGTCAGAAGGAAGAGAGCCGGTAGAAAAATCGGGATAGTTGTAGGAGAATATCAGTTGGGTTATGACTTTTATGAGCTGCGAGTGGACCGTGAGAGACCACCCTCTTTTGTGGATTACTAGCCTCAGTTCGAGCATGATTGGTTGTTGAGATTTGGAATAGTCAATCTATGGTTGGGTGGAACGTTCGTCCCAAGCAGCTGGTTGCACCATTCTTGTTTAAAGATAAGTGTTTTATCTTGTTGTTGATTTATTTACATGTGTTATTATTGTGCATGAACTCTG
>ML787918.1:0-19197 GCA_009831015.1 Picea engelmannii | reverse complement strand
TACCTCCATGAGATTTTTTTCTTATCAAGGTTCTTGGCTTGCTTAAGTTGATCACACCACATGGTTGCCTTCCCTTGCAAGTGGTAGGTGGAAATTCTAGCTTCTACTTGGGATGGGTAATCATGCAGTTGGAAATATTTCTTCATTTCCAAAAACTAGGCCTCTGTCGCTTCTCCTTTACATTGCTCACCATTGAAATTTGGTGGCTTAATCTTCCTGAGTTCACCCTGCAAGATGTCTGCCTCAAGTCTCCTCCTTTGCCTTTGAACAAGAGACACACTTGGATTTCTCTCTGGACCTGAATTTGCATGAGTTCTTCTGGTGGAATGCCTTGGAGAATAATGACGTCTACTCATGCTTCTTGACTGCCTATCATTCCCACGATCATCTCTTTTGTTATGGGATATTGATGTTGATACTTATCTAGCACTAGCTGCTTGCTTGGTGCCAAATTCCTTGTTAACTTGCTTCTATAGCATATTTAGGCTTTGAAGTATCTCTTCTTGAGCCTTCATTATCCTCTCATTATCGACCCTATAGACCTGTGCTTCTTTTTGCAGGCTTCTCATAGTTACAATCCTTTGTCTGTCTCTTTCCCCATTAGACTCAGTCTCAACATTACCCATACTGGTATGTAGACCTCCAATTTATTTTTCATGGTTGTAAAACCCTTGAGCATCCTCCATGTCTCTAGTTCTCATGTAGGAACTAAAGTCTGCTTTTATGTATCTCTAATTTTGCAAGGATGTGCATGCAATAATTGTTGTTAGAATTAAGCATATTGCAAAATATTTATCAATTAGATTACAGGTCATCCTTCATTTTAAATTATGAAGAATATTAATGCACTACTCCTAAGTGGGATTCATTAAATGCATTCATTTTCAAAACAACTTTCCAACAACTATCCTCATGCCTCAATCTGAGTTTTGAGCAAATAGTTACAACAATTACAAGTTGCAATTTCCACTCTTTTGGTGCTACATAATTCACTTTTATCACTATTGAAGAAAATGTAATGCCCAAATCAAAATTTTGGGTTGACAGATCTCTTCTTCTCCTCGAGACCTTTCCAACGACTATTCGTTTGCTCCAATTCGAGCTTTGAGCTGAAAATTATGGTGGCAAAACAGTGAAGGAATACTCATTAGCACGTGCAACATAGTAGCAACACTCAACAATGGTTCAATGATTTCTTGATTGGATCTCCATTGTCGATTTGTCTTAATGGATTCACCGTGGATCTAAGTCGTATCTCTTCTTTATTTTAGGCTCATGATCTTCAATTTGCACCCTCTAGTTCCGCCGCACTTAACTTGCTCCCATTCTTATAAACTTTATTGTATTCATGGGCTTGTGGGTGGCAGATTCGCGGACTCATAGCCTATCTTCATACCTTCCATGAAGCCGCCACCAACACTTAGCTTCTTTTTCCTTCAGGGACTCGCGGACGCATAATATTGTAACCTTCCTTTCATAAGTCTGTCTGAGAAGTCTCAACCCTTAACCATTTTTCCCTCTACACGAACTCATAATCTTGTAACCTTCCTTTCATAAGTCTGCCTGAGAAGTCTCAACACTTAACCATTTTTCCACCTACGCGGACTCGTGGATTCATAATATTGTAACCTTCCTTTCATAAGTCCGTCCGAGAAGTCTCAACACTTAACCATTTTCCATCTACGCGGACTCACGTACTCATAATGTTGTAACCTTAATTTCATAAGTCCGTCTGACAAGTCTCAACACTTAAACCATTTTTCAACTTCTTACCGTGGACTTGTGATAACTTGACACTTAGACAAATTCCAAGATCTTATCGCAGTTTCGTTGGACTTACAGTTGTCCTGCCACATGGCTCCACATCAGTCGCCAACTGTCCTCCTGACCAACATGTGCCTGCCACTGTGGTTGTACACATCTTTCTTCTACCACGCCAGCTGACACATGGCCTCTATGTCATGTCGACGTCATCGTACGGAAAAATACCCAATTTTTTTTATTTGCTTATTTTAGAAATTTCCAAAGAGGCTCAATTCTTCACATTACCCGTGAAATTTCTCTCAATTTTACTACAATAATTTAATAAAACAAGTTGTAGACATACTCCAAAAAATTCTCTGTGAATTTTCACTTCAACATTCTGCTAACTCGGCCCATCCAGGCTCAACGTTGAAAACTAGGCTCTAATACCACTTTGTAATGTACCCAACCACCCAGACCGACCATGCCATAGAAAACTCTCTGTCTTACGACTGTGATACCATAATGTAATGTTCCCCATCTCAACCGAAGGACATTATGTTGCAGAATACACATAAAAATGAATTTTCTGCTAACTAAAGTTCCTTTACTGTTAGTCGATTTCCTGCAGCTTACTGCTACAAATTTAAAATAGGTTTAGCTATTGTCTATAACCATAAAACATATTGCTAATAATCAACATGAAATGCAGCTAAACCGCTCATTACAACAACATATAAGTCATTCTCATTCGCACAGAGTTCATGCACAATAATAACACATGTAAATAAATCAACAACAAGATAAAACACTTATCTTTAAACAAGAATGGTGCAACCAGCTGCTTGGGACGAACGTTCCACCCAACCATAGATTGACTATTCCAAATCTCAACAACCAATCATGCTCGAACTGAGGCTAGTAATCCACAAAAGAGGGTGGTCTCTCACGGTCCACTCGCAGCTCATAAAAGTCATAACCCAACTGATATTCTCCTACAACTATCCCGATTTTTCTACCGGCTCTCTTCCTTCTGACTTGCCCAACCCAAGGAATGCACCATTCGTTTATAAGGGATAACCCAAGGGATGTGCCATTCGTTTATCAGGATTAATCCAAGGATTGTTCAATTCGTTTATCAAGGTCTCTCTAGCACATGTAGCTAGTAATCTCTCAGCTGGGAACTCAAGGGTACTTACTGCTAGGAAAACTATAAGCAAACCAACAACAAACACTTGTTGTTACAATGCAACTCACTCCGAAGTTCACTCTTCGGGCATGAAAACATGACTCTTGAATCTTTAGCTCCAAAATGCTTTGAATACACCCCAGCTTGCTATGGAATCCACTCTCCATGTCTGCACCCGCTCCAAGCTCTCTTTCTTGCACTCCACTTTCTCTTCATGCACAAAAACTTATTGTCTAAGAACTATTGTCCCCAACCCATATGCATTTGCTCCCTTTGGCTTGCCTTTATTGACTCACTCTTTCACAAGATGATTATTCTCAACCCCCATGTGCCCAATAAATCTGGGATGTGACACTCACACCCACCCTCTTACATGTATTCAATGATTGGCTTTGGGAACACTCAATCAGAAATACGAAGGTTCATATACAATTAACAAGTTTAGGAAAACATGTTGAATTAATATACATGGGTAATCCCCCCTTTGACCCCTCTTGGCCATTATTCTAAACACTCCCCCCTCTTGTGGATTAATTCATCTCCCATCTCTTGTCCATGTCCCCTTAGCAACTGACATCACATTTTATTATTAAAACATAGAAATACAATTCATATATTATTTTCATATAGGATTAATTTATGGTGTTACCCTATCTCAAGGGTTTTAACTATCTCTTGTATTGAATATCTTGGTGAATGGTTTGGTTTATTATGATATTTATCTTCATATCTATTCAAGTACTTAACAATTGGTATCAGAGCAGTTTCCTTGGCCAAAGAAGAGAAGAATTTTTTTGCTCTTTTTGTAGAATGTTTATAGGGAAAAAAGAGGGCGGCGTACTTCAGGTTCAGATCTGAAACTTTTTGAGTATAATGTGGTAAAACAACTTGGATATTTTAATTCCTCTCTGAAAAATACCCAATTTAAAAAAAAAACCAGTTGAAACAAAGTTCGAGAAGTGAAGTTATTATCGTTTTAAATTCAACAATTTTTTAGGTTTTTTTTTTCCAGAAACAGACGCATGATTTGCACTATAAGTTATTTTTTTTTTAAAACTCCAGTTTTCTTTTTTGGGTTATGGACAACAATATGTATTTTACTAGAATAGATGATGGTATAGTATGGAACAATATTGAAGAATATATAAAAGACAGGAAGTCAAAATGGAAAGAGTGTTGGAAAATTTGGGTAGATTATCAATTACAAGGTGATGCAATTGTTTGGTATAAATCACCTAACCATAGTGAGATGATGACATTCTCCAATGAAGTTTGAAAAAGTATTATTAGCCAAGTGGTCTAAATCCAAGAGTAAGGATAAAGAAAGAACCAATGAGTTATTTTCATGTGGCAACTCTATATTACAGGTTCATGGTTGTATTCACAAAGAAAAAAATATTGTTTCTATTAACCCTAGTTGCCAACAAAATTTTATTAATGTTCAGTTGGTTAGTAGATTGAAAGTTCATGTAAAGAATATTCAAAGCACACAGGTTGATGGTGAACATGTTCAAATATTTAAAGGTTTGAAGATTACCATGGAAAAATATGTGTTGCATTCATATTTTTATGCTCTAGATATGGCTGATGTGGATATTGTTTTGGGATATCCTTGGATGGAATAAGTTGGTACAATTAATATTGATGTGCAAAAGAAGTTTCTAAATATTTGGTACAACAAAAATAAAATTACATTGCAGGATGTGTCTCTTAGTAAGCAAGAAAGGCCTATGGGGGGAGCAAAGAAGTTATTGCAAAGTCTGAAGCTGAATTAGAGGTAGATTCCACAGAAGGTGATGAAGCAAATCCATAGGAAGGACACAATAAAAACGGCAAGGAGATCATTGACTCAAAGGAACATCATGTGGCATAATTGAAGAAAAAAGGACATATTCCTACAGTTGTTGTATATCACCATCCACACCATATAAAGAAACCACATTCGTTAAGGAAAGGGCGTGAGCATCAACACACTTATGAATCAACATGGAACCAGAAAGGAAACCAATCAAGAGGTGCATGGAGGACTACCAACATTGCAAGAAGACATCAGGCTAGCGAAACAATCCCATGGCAACATCGATAGGATGCAGATCAAGATTAGGGTGGCAAGGCAACAATTGGACATCATGTTCGTCTTCCATTAGGATGGATGGATGGTCGTACTTGGTACCAGTTGGCTACATTGCTTAGCCGATCATATTGTATGATTTATTCTTGTGTTTCGAGGACAAAACATGTGAAGGGGGATGGAATGTAGTATACATAGGGAGGTAATATGGGGTATCTAGGGAGGTACCCAATGATAATATGGTTATGTATTATTAGTGTAAGTCATTCAATGTAAGGTGGACTAGGTCCACTATATTAAATAATGCCCACTATGGTAGTTAGATATAATAAATGTAAGAAGGCTTTCTAGAAGGTTCCTAGGAGATAGAGAGTGCTATATAAATAAGTGTAAGCAATGTATTGAAGCATAGTGAAGAATATTATGAATGTATCAAGCATTGCTTGATGAGTGTTATCCTTCCATAAGGATTAATTTATGGTGTTACCCTACCACAAGGGTTTTATCTATCTCTTGTGTTGAATATAATGGTGAATGGTTTGGTTTATTATTGTTGATATTGTGGGTTTATTTTGAGATTTATCTTCATATCTATTCAGGTACTTAACATATAATGGGGATGTTATAAACTATGAGAAAAGAAGATTAAATATAACAACTATGGAGCCAAAGGAGCATAAGAAGGTGACAAATTTTTCCATTGATCTTAATTCGGTCCATCCATTGGACAAGTTTGACAAATGAAATTGATAAGTTTGACAAATGAATTGGATAAATTTGACAAATGAATTGGATAAGTTTGACAAATATTTCCATTGATCTTAAATGATAAACTCATGATTCAGTTAACAAATGAAAAATTGGCCACTAGAACTAGACAAATAAGAGTAGAAGAGCTGGAATAATGGGTAATGGACCTATGAGTAAACCCAAGAGATGAAGCATTTATACATACATTAATAAAAACCAAGGACAAAGAGATCCAGGCATTGAAGAAAAGGCTTAACATTCCAGGAATAGATCATGTACAAACTCTAGAACTACAGATAGTTCAAGTAGAAAAATAATAACTTTTGAAGAAAATGATTCGGATGGAAGAATAAAATTATTTTTATGCTAAACAGATTGAAACTTTGAAGGGAGGATCAGATTTATTATAGTCAATAGAATCATCTAATCCAATAATAGGATTTTCAAAAGCATTAGCAGATTTAAATCTCAAGGGAGTTGAAATTGATAAATTGAAGAAAAACATTGCAACACAAAATGAAGAAATCAAGGACAAAGACAAAATTATTGAAGAATATAAAAAACTAAAAGCTAAATTGCTAACAGATATAGAGAAGATGAAGAACAAATTGTCAGCCAAACCCTATCTAATAGGATCCAAACATATCATTTGGGATGAAATCATAAGTGACATTGGCAGGCTGTGGAATTATTTCAAGATAATAGATTATGAAATGTTGTTAACAAATGAAGCAGATGACATCATCCAAAAATCATTCCATGAATTGGGAACTAGACCTCATGTTGCTACTCAGATCATTAAGTTCCTGGATTCTACTTCCAGTGAAATATTAGCAAGCAAAGGTGTCAGAGACAAAACTGCAATGGTTATGGAAACATAAAAGGTCTTTACAAAAAGGAAACTAACACAACAAGCTCATAATGAATGTATTATGGTGAAAATAAATGTTGAATCTTTCACAAACAAAATTTGAGAATTTAGTTAAAATGGGATTACCTTCAGCTTGGGATAAAAAGGGGAAAATGCTATCACATGAGAATTATATAAAAATCTTGTTTATTGTTAGAGGAAAAGAAGACAAATTTCAATGAATGGCTGATACTTTGAGAGGGCAAACCACTGTAGACATATTGATAGATGATTTCTACCTTCTTTGGCAAATAAAAAGTTTATTTGCAAATCCTCCCAAATATGAAAAATACACAGAATTGGATATCACATTCAGGCAAATGAAGTCATTCAGTTATCCCTCGGATGGAACTTGGAATCTTCTTCTCCAGTTGTTGGTAGGACGACTCATCAAATGTAGTTGAAGAAAATCAAGATTTGTCTCCTCCAAGTATCTTATTTTCTAGAAGTTAAATATTTTGTTGTATTCGAATAGCCTAAGAAAAGGGATCGAATAACCATTTTGGTTTCGACCTGACTTGTATAAAATGTGAACGCGAACTCATTGTAAAGGGTATTTTTTTGGACCTGCGAAATCTTTAATAAAATTATGCAAATTTTGGAGATTCAATTTTCTATGTTTCAGTTCATGTGATTTCTTTCTTAATGTTGTGTTCATACTTCTAAATTCCTCATGAATGTGTCTATTTCCATGACTGTGGTAATCTAGTACTACAACTACTATCACAAATGCAAAGGTACCTTTAAAAAGTTATAGATTTCTTCAATATACTGTAAGTATTAAGAAGACTTGTTCTTAATTTTTATTATTTCTTTTTGAATGGAAACAAAGTATTCATTTTGTTTAAATTACATTCTGGTCAAGATACATATTCTGTTATTTTTCTTCTATCTAAATAGTAAAACAATATTTATCAGAGGATACATTGTTTTGCATTTAGATTTTGTTTCTCTTTTCTTCTTTCACACCCTAAAATATCCAATTGTTTGAAACATAGAAAATTTACCTTCAAATATCAATCTTAAAATATTTTGAGACTAGTTACACATGCCTGAATAAAGCAATAAAAATTCTCTATTTTAGGACATGTCAACTTAAACCAAATCAATCACAGTAAATGGATGCCTTAACATAGTTTCCTAGCCAGAAACATCTCAAGGGTTACAACATTCTTTTGGTGTCGTTGTCGGGCACTGAATTAAAGAAATATTATTTTCCCTGGGTAGAACGATAAAAAAACCTACTCTTTTATGGTGAAGAAGAGTCGAGAAGGTTGAAATCCTTCACCCGTCAACTCCACATTTTCAATCATGGCATCATGAAATAAGAACTCTAGGGCTAACCCATTCTGAAAATTTAATGTCAAAGAAGAATCCTAGGCAAAGACCCATAACTTCTTCTTCTATACCCTTTGTTGCTAAACTTCTTCTTCTACAGAGCCTAAATCCAAAGGAAAATTCCCTATTCTTTTAAAAAATTCTTCAAAAGAGTTTTCTATAAGCCCTCCTACAATCTCTCTTCCATATTCTCTCAAAGAATCTATTCCAACCTATCTGAAACAACCTTTAACCATTTCCACAACCCACTTTATTGAATTCTTTCCCGAACAATACATTGGAATTTCCCTTAAGGATTCTACTGTTATTTCTCAAATATACTCTGCTGAGAATTCACCCGATATTTCTCCAAAAGAATCTCTTGAAAATTCTCCTCATACATCTTCTAAATTTTCTTTCATATCCCATAAGGAGGAAGATCTATAAATTCCTCAAACTTCTCTTCCAAGTCATCCCTTAAAAGAAGAAGAATTTAAGGTATTTTTCAATCCTCTCACTCTTGAAAATGCTCACTTGTTAATTGATCATCCAGTTAGGGCAGGACAAATTCCTCAACAAAAACCACCTCCACCTCCTACACCTACAATTTTTAATAAAGCAACTTCTAGATATGCCCCTTTGAATCTTCTAAGAAATCTGCATAATTTTCCTGATAATTACTTGAAATTGTTACATAGACTTAATGGGGAAGTTGAGGTTATAACCCTTGAACATTTATTAGTGTTTGATTATTTCACAGATAACCAAGGGCTTGAACACGAGGATGTGCACATGAGGATATTGTTTCAAACATTTGAGGGTGAGGTGAGAACCTGGTTCAAAGGATTGTCTCCTAATTCTATTGATTCCTGGGATGCTTTAGAAACTGTTTTCTTTAGACAATGGGGTGAAAAGAAGGATGATCTTTATTTTTTGACTGAGTTTGGGAGATAAAAAAAGAAACATAATGAATTTGTTCCAGATTTCATGAAAATATTTAATAAATTATATAATAAAATCCTTGCATATGTCAAATCATCACAACCAATGGCAAAAGTTACTTTTGTTGGCTCTTTTGATCTAGACTTTGCCTTATTACTTGGAGAGAGAAGATCGACTACCTTAACTGGTATGCAAGATGATGTTGTAGAGATATAATCCAATATGATTGCAACACGAAAGGCTAGAGTTAAAAATGACTCAGGAGACCGAGAAATAAAGAAACAAAAAGAACAAATAGGAACGCCTGGGACAAACAAAAATCAAGAAGACAAAATTGAGGAAATGTCCAGGATTATTAAAGACCTATCAAATAAACTGTCTAGGATGGAAATCGAGAGAAGAAGGCATGATAACATAAATCAAATTCAGTTTAGAAGACCTTTTAATCCTCCTCAAGTTTTACAAAGAGAAAGAAGAAATGAAGATCAACCAATACAAGCCCCTATAAAGAATGAATATCTGGTTGATAACTTTGTGGAAGATGAAATTGAAGATATTGATGAAAAAATAAATATAATGGAAAGTGACATTTCTAATGTGTATGTGACCCAAGATGAATATGAGAAATATCTAATCTTTAACTCATACTTTAACGAAGATGATAACAATAGCCCGAATGATTCATCATCATCTCAATATAGAGTTTTCTCAGATGCTTTACAAGCCGAGTTGCGTAGAAAATATGACCTTAGACCAAGGACGAATGTAAATACAAATAAAGTTAATAATCAAGGTCAACAAGATAAAATTCAAAATAAAGAGAAAGGGAAAGAAATCACAGCTACAAAACAAAAATCTAATCAACAAGCTGCAAAGAAAACAAATGCAGAACATAAAGAAATAGAGAAAACAAGTAATTCTTTTAACTTAGAAAATGAATTAAAAAAGATCAAAATTCTTATCCCTTTGTTAGAAATTGCAAAAAATCGTGTATATAGACAACAAGTAATGAAAATGATTGACTTTTCTATTGCAACAACCCAACTAGATACATTAAATCTGCAAGATAAGAGGCCTACTGTGATGTTTGGTCCTCATATTGAGGAAAGAGGAGAAACAATAACACCATTTTATATTTCCTTAACAATCCATGAACATCTTTTACACAATTGCATGCTAGACTCATGAGCTTCTCACAATCTAATGCCAAAAATAGTTATGGAGAAGCTATGTTTACAAATCACAAGACCATATCATGACTTGTATGCCTTTGATGGAAGAAAAGTTAGATGTTTAGGGATGATAAAAGATCTGGTAGTTCACTTAGCCCACAAACCTGTAAAAAGTGCTTTGATGGATATAGTTGTGGCTGATGTCCCTGTCAACTATGGAATGCTTATATCTAGATCTTGGGCAAGTAAATTAGGTGGTTCATTAAAAATGGACATAACATATGCCACGATCCCAGTTTTCGGTGGACAAACTAGGAGACTTTATAGGGAAACCAAATTGTCCTACACACTTAGTGACCCCAACCACCCTAATAATGATCTTATTTACTCAAAAGAGCAAGACTTAGGTAGTTTCATTTTATCTATAAATGATGAACCATGTCTTTGTTCAGGAAATATAAATATTGCTTTCTATGAAAATAAAGAGCCTGAAGATAGGATGTGGAAAATGTATTTTCATGGAACCTCCTCTTGGGAAGGTATTGAGGCATGTATACTTTTAATTTCCCCTTTTAGAAAACTTTTTCCATTTTATTTTAGATTACAATTTCAAACAAATTCCACAAATATTGTTTGTGAATATGAAGCTTTATTGTTAGGATTAGAAGTAGTTAAAAAAATAAAAAATAAAAATCTTATGCCTATGACGATGCAAAATTAATTGTTAAACAGATAAGGAAAACTTATCAAGCTAAACACAAGGATGAGATCTTATAGAAATTTGGCTTGGGATTTAATTGATTTTTTTTTCTTAACCTTTGATATTCATGCAATTCCCATACATAAAAATAAACAAACTGATTCTTTAGCAGTAGCAACAAGTTCTTTTAGACCCCATGAAGTGTCAAATCTTAAATAAAAAGTTGAAATGAAATACATACCTTCAATTCCAGACAATGTCAAACATTGGTAGGTATTTGAAAATGATCAACAAATTAATAAAATTTTGGACATGGTTGATGAATTTTCTGTAACACATATTGATCAAGAAGATGATAAGGATAATGAACAAATTAATCAAAATAGTCATCAAGATCCCAAATTGCAAGAGATGATTGCTAATCATAAAATTATGATCTTAAGAAATAACCAAATTCCAAAAGGATTGGTACCTCTAGAGAAGCTATTTGATAAAGATGATGTTGTTGTGAAACCAAGTGTTCATCGTCAAAGTGAAGAAGTAGAAGATTGTAATATTGGCACCGAAAAAGAACCAAAGAACATCAAGTTCTCAAGGCTTTTGCCTGCTGATCAGAAGGTGAGATATGTTGATTTATTCAAAGAATTCATTGAAGTGTTTGCATGGTCTTATGAAGATCTAAAGGCATATGATACCAACATAATTCAACATAGAATCCCATTGAAGGTAGAATCGAAACCATTTAGACAAAAATTAAGACATGTAAATCCTATCCTCTTCCCAGTTATTGAAAAAGAACTAAAAAAGTTGTTAGATGCAAAAATCATAGTTCCTCTAAGATATTCTTCTTGGGTTGTGAATTTAGTACCTGTTAGGAAAAAGAATGGTGAAATAAGACCTTGTGTTGATTTCAAGAATCTCAACAAATCATCATTAAAAGATAATTATCCTCTCCCAAAAATGGATCATGTATTGCAAAAAGTAGTAGGTGCTAATAAAATCTCCATGATTGATGGTTTTTCAGGCTATAATCAGATTATTGTGCATGAGAAAGATAGAGAACTTACTTCATTTACCACACCATGGGGAACCTTTATGTATGACAAAATGCCCTTCGGTTTAATGAATGTAGGAGCAACATTTCAAAGAGTGATGTACATAACGTTTGTTGGGGAAAAAGATAAATTTGTTGTGATTTATTTAGATGATTTAACTGTTTTTTTCTAAATCAGATGATGATCATTTAAAACATCTTAGGCAAACTTTTGGTAAATGTAAAAAATACGGCTTGTCATTGAATCCTAAGAAATCTCATTTTGCTATGCAGGAAGGGAAATTACTTGGCCACATTTTCTCGAAGGAAGGAGTCAAGATTGATCCTCAATGTGTTGAAGCAATCAAGGTTATTAAACTACCAAGGAATAAAAAAGAGATTCAATCATTTTTTGGCAAAATAAACTTCTTAAGAAGATTTATCCCAAATTTTGTTGAAGTGGTGAAGGATTTGACTGACATGGTTAAGATAGATAGAAAGGTTAAATGGTCCTCAGAGGCTATATGTTATTTTGACCAAATTAAGAAAGCTTTAGGAGAAGCACCAGTGCTGATAAGTCTAGATTACTCAAAGGAGTTTCTCATATTTTCTTTTGCCTCTGACAACACTATTGTTGCAGTTTTTCTACAAAGGAATGAAGAAAAATAAGAATAACCAATGACATTCTTTAGCAAAAGTTTGAGAGATTTAGAGCTCAAATACAATATTATGGAAAAACAAGCTTATGCATTGGCTAAAGCTCTTAAATATTTTAGAGTTTACGTTCTTCGTTCTATAATAATTGCTTATGTTCCTAGTAGCATAGTAATAGAGACCATGGATCAACTTGATACTGATGGAAAAAGAGGCAAATGGATAGCTAAGATTTAGGAGTATGACCTTGAAATAAAACCAACGAAATTGATTAAAGGCCAAGGTTTGGAAAATATTTTAGCTGAATCAAATTGTAGATTTCTTGGGATAAATCAAATTTATGAAATAACAAAACATCCCTCAACAAAATTTGAGGAAGCAAAGTTGAAATAATCCATAATAAAGGTTCGTGATAAGTTCTCTTTATCCCCTTGGTATAAAGACATCGTGTTTTATTTGCAAATTCTTGAATGCCTACCTGATTTTAGTCAATCCAAAGCTAGGTCACTCAAACTTCAAGCGATCAAGTATTTCATCATAGACGAAAAACTCTATTGGAAAGATCCTTTAGGAGTTTTATTAAATTGTATAGTTGAAGAAGAGACTGCGAGAATTATAGATGAATTTCACAAAGGCATATGCGCAGGACACCATGGTCAAAGAGCTACAACATATAAAATTTTGAGAGCTGGCTATTATTGCCCAAAATTATTTTCTGAAGTAAATGCAAAATTTAGATCCTACAGATAATGTCAAATTTTTGCAGGAAAACAAAAGCTTCCTTCCTTGCCATTGGTTCCAATAAAAGCTGAAGCTCCTTTCCAACAACGAGGTTTAGATTTCATAGGTAAAATTCATCATGCTTCTAGTGCACAATACAAGTGGATCTTAACTGCAACAAATTACCTTTCTAAATGGGTGGAAGAAATTCCAACCCGATTTGCTACTTATGTAGTTGTGATCAAATTCCTTGAGGAAAATATTCTTGCCAACTTTGGATGCCCTAGGAAAATTATAACTGACAATGCTCAAGCTTTTAAATCTCTTGCAATAATGATTTTTTTTCTTTCATAAATACAATATTATCCTTGGTCATTCCACTGCCTATTACCCTCAAGGTAATTGATTAGTTGAATCATTAAATAAGAGTCTAATGAGAGTCATTAAGAAAGTTTTAAAAAATAACAAAAAGGATTGGTACTCTCATTTGAAAATTTTCACTATGGGCTAATAGAATCAGTGCTAAAAGGTCCACATGTATTTCTCCTTTTCAATTAGTTTATGGTATTGATGTGGTACTTCCTATTAATCTTGCCTTACCTGTCATGAAATTGTTGTAGGATAGTGAATAAGAACCCAATGACCTTACCAGAAGAATGAAGCAGTTAATTGAAGTGCAACAAACCAAAGGGCAAGTTAATGACATGTTTTAGGAATATCGCGATAAGATAAAGGCCCTTTTTGATAGGAGAGAAAAACAGAGAAATTTCATCCCTGGTGACTTAGTACTAAGATGGGATAGCAGAAGAGATGACTCTGGAAAACATGGAAATTTCGATGATTTGTGGCTAGGACCCTACAAGATTGTTGCAGTTGAGGGAAATAATTCATTCTCCCATCAAAATTTGGAAGGAAATTTGCTGGAATTGCCTATGAATGGGAGGTTCTTGAAACACTACATTCAATTTTAAATCCAATTTTTCATTCATTGTATATAATTGATTTTCTTGCTTTTTCCTCTGCTTTATAGAAATCACCAAAACAAATAAAACAAAATTTTTGTTTCTTAGATAATCTCTTTATCTTTTTGTTAAAATACCATCACTTAATAATTCTCCTCTTTGAAAACATAAGTCCTTATCTTCTGATATTACAAAATCTAAATAGAAAAGGTTATCTCAATTGCTAGTTTAGATTTTGACATGTTTTTCATAAACTAGAAAGGATAACATTTTGTTTATTCTCTCATGAAAGTTGAAAAGGTTTATATAAGGTAATTCCTTCTGGGTAGAGGCCTTAGTGTCAAATTTGTAACTAGTTGTCTTACTCAACACTTACCATTAAAATGGTTTTTATTTTGGAAAGAAAAAGTTAGAAATGAGGAAATGAAGATATTTATGAGTATATTTCACCACTTAGGTATTTCTAGCTCATTCTTGATAAATGTACAACATCCCTTAAATGTGAAAAGCATATTGATTTCCCCCATCTTCTAAAAAACCGTGAAACTAATTGAAAGGGATGGTGAAAGGAAATTCAAGTGGGAAATGTAATATCTTCACCGGGGCTATGAATGCTCGTTGGCAGTGAAGCAAGGCCTATGATGTTGGGGTGACTACACCATAGGCTATGGACGTTTTTTGAAAGTGTAGCAACACAATGCAGATGATAAAGATTGCCAATGAGTATCTTAAAACTTATTACTCACTCAAACTAGTTTCCTCACAAAGACCTTGTTTTGACCCAAATAATTACTTCATAAACTTAAAAGCTTTGAAGTATGAACACTAGTCACAAATTTGACTCTTTAGCCAAAACTTAGAATTATATTACCTTAAAACAATTCTTGAGTAAAGTTGAATGAGTAAAATCTTTTTATCCATTTCTATTCGAATTTTATATAAACATGTTAAATTCTGAAAAAAAAGGCAGTTATTTAGTTTCTTCCATTATAGATTAATTTAAAAAGAATGAAGGAAAGGTTACTATTGTTTTGAGGAAGAAAATATTATTCACTGGAGATTTTTGATTAATTTTTTTTTAGAATAATGATTGCATAACCCAATAAAGGCACTTGGTCTACTATTCTTTAGTATCTTGAAGGGAGACACAATCCCCCGATGGAGCCTGATGTTGTAACATAACCCAAATTTTCTATAAAAATTTGGAAATAAAATTTAGATGTTTAGTTTTTATATTTAAAATTTTAGTTCTTTTACTAATTACACAAGGTTAAATTAAAATAAAAAATTCATAACTATTTCGAATTTTTGTATCATTGTATAGGTTTATACATTTATTTGATTTATACATTAATTAAATAAATCCAGTTTTCATAGTCTTAACTTAGTATTTAAGGTTTAATTAATAAATGTCAATGTCAAAGTTTATTAGAAACTTTAATCCAAGTTCGATTTTGTAATTATTTTAACTTTATTATATGGTTTCATAATAGTAAATTAATAAAGTGCACTTTTATTGTAGATTGCGCCTGGTCCTTTCGATCTAACAACTTACAATCAATTGTGCCCCCTCGCCCCCCACCCCCCCGCATGCTCGATGGATAACACATGAGAGGGGGGTTGCGAAACCTAATCTGAGTCAACTTACTTTTGACGTGTCACACATCCATGGATTGCGTCCCCCCTGGCATGTGGTTAACTTACCTACATTCGAACCCCCATAATCGACATATGATCGATGCCTGTCCCATATGATGTTAGCTGTCGAAAAGGTAAAAAATTAAATTTATTCATTTTTAAATAACTTTTCGCCAATTCAAAAGCGACACATACTCACTTTTGATTTTAAAAGGAATAAGGTAAAAAAGTTTGGTTTTTTTGGGATTTGCAAACTATTTGAGTTCCCGCTAATCTGTTCCAATGTCAAGTAAATTGTTCTTGCGTCATCTGACATCGCCACTCCAGCTCGAATCTTGTTCCAATCGACCTTCTCATGGGTAATTAGAAACCTATTTACTCTTCTAGTTTTTCTTATCTAGGATGGAGTCCTCTCAACCAACTAAAGTCAAGGAAAGCGTAAATACTGTAGAAGAAGATTTGATCGACAAAGACAAGGATATTTTTTTATCCTGTGCCGTCGTTTGATCCTTTTGAGTTACATCAGCAGTTGAACCAAAACTTTAGGGATATAGTTGATCACTACCATGCTTGGGAATCCGATTTGAAAAAAAAAATTGGTGCCTCAAGTGTATCATTTTCCTGAATTTGTTGTATGGTGTGCTGCAATTTATATCCCCTCCAAAAGAATCGTAAGTTCCAAGGATGGGTCTGTCCTCATTGAATTAACTCCTCAATCCATCGCCGAAATGATGAGGTGGCCATTAAACCCTGATAACGAAGCACTAAATGAGTTTTTATAAGCCAAGTGCTTCGTAGAACTAAAACTTTAAGAAAGGGTTACCCTATTACAATCATATTTGTGTAGAAAGCTTGATGTTCCCATTGAAAATGATGTTATTGAATCTAATTTGTTTCTTGAGATTTCATAAAAAATTATCTCCATGATCTCTGCAATTTTGGGAAAAAATAATGACTTGACAGTTGATGAGTTTGTGTTAGGAATTATTGTACCAATCTGTCCGATTACAACCAAATCCATGACTAGATTTGATTATGCCCACTTCTTAGCAAATCAAATCCGTTACCAAATCTCATAATATGAATTTCTCAGAAGCTTTAATTATCAATCTTACCTTGTTTACGTCTTTCTGTTCTCTCAAGCATTTCAGGTTATGCATTGTAGATTAAAGGTTGAAGATGTGATTGGTAACCCAACCTCAAGCATTCACTAGACCTCACTGGTTAGGAAGAAACCTCTAAATGTGGGATTTTCAGAGTATGTTGACCAATTTATGTCTAAAGCTTATCTAGTCATATACAATTAAGTTCCCCCCAAACTCTTTCTAGAATGCAAAAAATTATTACAGTTGAGCCCAAAAAAGAGAGTGGGAGACTCATATATCTCTGAAAATCACACTGAAATAAGAATTTATGATTGTGAACTTCGTCCTTTCCTCTTGCATGTTTTCTTGACTCCTCGAATTTTCTCTCTTGAATACATTAGATAAAGATTGAACTCAGATGAAATCCATTTTGTGTCAAAAAAGTATAAGGTAAGCTTTAAATTAAAGAAGGAGGTAGGAAATTTTATTGTCAATACCAGGTTTTCTCTACAGGTGACAACAAAACTTCTTTCAGCTATGGGATTTCTACAGGGAGAGTCATGGAAGTATGATCCCCACTTGTGATTTCCTCAAAACGAGTCTCACATGGACAAACTCATTGTCAACACCAACATAAAACACATGTAGAGATGATGGCCAATCATGATAGTTGGGAGGGAGTAAAGAATATTTTGCAAATTCAAAGCAAGGCTCCAAAGCAACCTTTGAATTCTCTAGCTACACAAACTTCTCAGTAGTTTGAGAAGATATATAAAAGAAAGACTATAGAATCAACTCCAAAGGATCCAGGGACAAATGAAGAAGGGTCAGACAAAAGAAAAAAATTGGAAGCACTTGATGAAGAAGAAGATCTAGAGTTACCAAAGGAAATAATACCAACAAAAAAGGGTCATGTTGTGACTATAGAGGTAACATCATCATAGAAGCTCGAGAGTGTAGGGATTCAAAGTGAAACATAAGTGGTTACTAATCAAGCAAAGCATATAGACCATGTTCATCATTTCATGGAAAACAAAAAGACATGTGCTAAGATTAAAAAGACTATTATTCCTAAAATTTATGACCATGATGCATATCATACCATAATGATATTAGTCATGGACTACGAGAAAGGAAGATTAAATATAACAGTTATGGAGACAAAGGAGCAGAAGAAGGTGACAAATATTTCCATTGATCTTAATTCGGTCCATCCATTGGATAAGTTTGATTTGCATAGACAAACTGAAAAAAATGATAAACAGGGATGCCATGATAGCTAATCTTGGAATTAAGAAGCTTCAAGCCATAAATGATAAACTCAGGATTCAATTAAAAAATGAAAAATTGGCCACTAGGACGAGATAAATAAGAGTAGAAGAGCTAGAACCAATGGGTAATGGACCTAGGAGTAAATCGAAGAAATGAAGCATCTATACATTCATTAATCAAAGACAAAGACACAAAGATCGAGGCATTGAAGAAAAGGCTTAACATCCTAGAAATTTGTCATGTACAGACTTTAGAAGTACATGCAGTTCAAGTAGAAAAAGAACGAATTTTGAAGAAAATGATTTAGATGGAAGAACAAATTGATTTGTATGCCAAACATATTGAAACTCTGAAGGGAGGATTACATTTATTATAGTCAACAGAATCATTTGATCCAACAATAAGATTGTCAAAATCATTAGCAGATTTAAATCTCAAGGGAGATTAAATCGATAAACTGAAGAAAACCATTGCAACACAAAATGAAGAAATCAAGGATAAAGACAAAATTGTTGAAGAATATAAAAAACTAAAAGTTAATTTGCTAACAAATATAGAGCAAATGAAGAACAAATTGTCAGGAAAACCCTATCTAATAGGAGCCAAACATATCATTTGGGATGAAATCATAAGTGAAGTTGGAAGGCTATGAAATTATTTCAAGATAATATATGATGAAATGTTGTTAACAAATGAAGCATATGACATCATCCATAAATCATTCCATGAATTGGGAACTAGACCTCATGTTGCTACTCAGATCATTAAGTTCCCGAATTCTACTTCCAGTGAAATATTAGCAAGTAAAGGTGTCAAAGCTAGAACTGTAATGGTTATGGAAACATAAAAGGTCTTTACAAAAAGGAACCTAACACAACAAGCTCAAAATAAATGTATTATGGTGAAAAGAAATGTTGAATCTTTCATAAACAAATTTGAGAATTTAGTTAAAATGGGATTAGCTTCAACTTGGGATAAATAAGGGAAAAGGATATCATATGAGAATTAGAGAAAAAACTTGTTTATCGTTTGAGGAAAA
>ML787917.1:353420-386095 GCA_009831015.1 Picea engelmannii | reverse complement strand
TAGTCTTGACAAATATGCTTCAGTAACCAAATAACCTTTTCAGTAGGAAGAACCAGTGTCATGGAATCTTGGTTAAAATCTTACAATGGATTTAATTCCCATACCAGGCATGCTCATGTACAAGACATCTAAATGATAGATACATTAATGCCTTAAAGAATTTGTATCTTCCCCATTAAGGCTTATAATTGGATAAAACTCTGACAAAGGAAACACTAGTCAACTGAGCATGAATGAAGTATCCATGAAAATTCCTCTGACTAAACTAACATACTGTAATCCGAGACCTATCCAGTCGAAACGAGTCCCGGCTACATATACGGTTGAGGACATTAACAACAAAATAGGGAGATGGTTGAGGGCATAACCTTTTCACGGATGAATCAGACAGAGAGACAGCATTCTATCCATCTTTCAGTCAATAAACAAAAAAAGGCCAAGAAATCAGTTCCGAACGAACGAAATGCCCTTTTCAATGCTTGCTTTCAACTCCTTTTTTGCTTGTTCTAAGCCAGCTCTGTCACAACAAACCAATTCCAAGCAAGCGGGTGTTGCTCTCTTTAAGATTAGAGGGAAATAAAAACAGAAGTCACATAACCAATATAAAAAGATAAATACATTCCACTAGTGCACGCTTTCCCACCTTTCATACTCATTCAAAGGGCCTAGAGGAAAAACGACTTCTATGCCACCACGACCCAGTTGAACTTTGGTTGCAAAGAAAGGCAGCTCAGTCACCTGCTAGACAGGATATAAGAAGCACATAATGTTATCACAAGCTGCCGTTAATACAAGTTTCAATGAAAATAATCAAGCTCTCCACAAAAGGAAAGGAAAAAAAGTCAGAATAGAATAGAATTTCGAAACATATTTTTCAAGACCACCATGTACCTCTGATGCAACAAACGCACATTCAATAACATCAGCATCGCCACGCAGGCCCCTTAGACAAGCATCTGCATATTTCACTGCTGCATATGCCTGAGAGATACAACATATCATGTTGAATCATCATAGGCACTCACTGAATATATCTTATTCAACTTTGGTAAGATCTAAGTTATAGCACTTTGTAGACAGGACATGACAAGAAAATGAGAACTTGCGTTTGGAAAATGAAAAAGAGAATCCAAAGTCTATCAATAACAGTGGTTTGCATGAAAACCCACCATTGATAAGGTTGCAGAACCGGCCCCAGCTTTTGCCTGCAGTCACAGCCAATCTATAAGATACACTTCAGTATTCCTTACTTACATCCTTGGATGTTTACCTACATTTTGAAGAATATTTACCTCAACAACTTCGGTGCCTCCATTTTGAATGCGATTAGTCAGGTATTCCACCTCCTGTTTGGTGAAATAACATGACGGTTGTACCTGCATGTACATATCCAAGTTTGTTTCAGAAGTATATGAAAATAAAGAGCCATCAAGTACTAATGTTCCTGGTTGCTGATAAGAGGAATATGGATCGTAGTTACTCATTGGCATTCTACTTGAGCTTGAGAAACATAAGCAAAATCCCTACATAAATAATAAATAAATAAATAAAAACTGTGCCCTGGAAAGCAAACATAGTAAGTTGATGTTTTATGGTGAATTATTCCAAAAGACCAGGAAAACCAACTAAATAAAAACTTGGCGTTAGTTATATTTCACTGAAAACCTGGGAAAGAAGTGGCAAAATAGTGACACCAGCATGTCCGCCAACAACTGGGACTTTGACCGCTTTTGGATCAACACCCAAAACTTCAGCCTGTTTGCACAAAAAGCAAGTTAAGAATCAGACATTTGGACATTGTAAACAGATGTGACTACATCTTTCACAAATAAAACAACATTCACCTACAGCAATATCTTCTAAGTTCTACATTTGAGTATCTATCTCTTGCTACAATCTCTGGTCCAAAACTTCTGCATATATCAGTCATATAGATTGGTTCTAGTAGAGACATGACATAGTGATCAACAACAATAGCTAGTAGGAGTTAATCACATGGCAAATATCCAAGAAAAATAATCTTTCCAACAGATATAACTTCCACTGTAAAATCTAGGAAGTTTTGGGCCAAAACCATAGAGCAAAGTTGGTATAAATCATAGAAGCAGGAGTAATAGCAAGAATAATTTGGGCCTGGGCAGCATTGATTCTGCAAAAAATATATCCAATACAGAGATCTAGAGTATGTGTTTTTCATCGATAAAGATCGTATCCATTTAAGAAAGATTCTGCAATCAAACTACCAGAAGCCAAGCTTACTTCCTGCATTTGTTGGGAATGCAACTGCATATCCAGGTTTTATGGAAGTGTGTTTATTTTGAAGATACATGTCCCTTTTTATTAGATCTCCCTTTACATTAGATTCATCTTAGTGAAGTTGGCGGGTAAAATTATCATGCCTGAGGATAAGATTAGTTGTAGGATTAAATAACATTTAGCGGTTCTTAGCATGCAATGCCGCATGTAAATCTTTAAAGATAAGAGTTATATACAATCAAATTTGCTTATTCAATCAAGTAATCTTATTGTGTGTGTTTTATTGTGCCGAATGATCATCTGCTGTGTTTCTCTTAGGTTCTTATATTCTCTCTGTTTTCTTTTCATTTGACAGCACCCATATTTATTGAAACAGAGTACAATTTCAGTAAATGAAAAAACAGTCTGACCACGCGAAATATTCCCAATCCCTTAGTTTGGTTTTCTATGGAAGCAATGATATTCCTTCAACCAAAATGATAAAAACAGTACAGCAGCATAACATAAATAATTCAGGCCATTTAAAATGCACGCACTTACCACAAAAGTATTTGCTCTAGCGACATCTAAAGTGGTGACCCCCATCAAAAGCTTGGGGTTATAAACCCCAGCTCTCTTGAAAACTTCTGCTGCAATTGCTACAGTGGAGTTGACAGGATTACTGATAATGTTTACAATTGCTCGAGGGCAGAACTTGGCTACTCCTTCACACAGTGATTGGACGATCCCTGCATTTATTTTGAACAAATCATCACGAGTCATCCCCGGCTTTCTTGGGACTCCCGCAGGAATGATCACAAGGTCCATGCCTACCAGAGCGCTTTCTAGTTGTTCCTTACCCAAAAATCCACGTACCTGCGAATCAAACCAAAATTTAGTTTCAGGGAGCACACTTGTTTTACAATCTGTATTTTCATTGAGTTCATATCTGCAACAATTCATTCCAAAATAGTGAAGAAAAGAGTAACAATATGCAAAACTCGATAATAAGGGAGAACAGGATTACAGGTCTATACGAAGGTTAATATCAATTGTGTCAATAATAAGGAAATTCCATTTTGCTTTCGAGCTTGGGAAGCTCAGACCTCAAACATAACTCCATGTTGTTAGACAACCCCTTCCATTTTGCTTTTGAGCTTGAGAAGCTCAGTACTCAAACATAACTCCATGTTGTTAGACAACCCCATTTTCACTTATGCATTTTAAATCAACATGGTATATCCATTTATGATTTTGCTCATAATGATCGTAATGACCCAGGAACTCTCCATATCACCCTCCTAGAAAGATCCAACAAAGAGGAACTCTCCGTATCACCCTCCAGAAAGATCCAACAAAGAGAAAGGGGTGTTTAACAGTAAAAGTCCTTGGTCTGTCTAACTTGAAAAGTGGGAGGGGCTACTCATTTGGACATCAGTTGATTACAAAATTATAATCACAAATTGAACAAGTGTGTCATATCGAAAATATATAGCAGTGGGCTAATAGGAAAAAAAACTTGATTACCAGCTCTGAATTAGAAAAACAGTTCTGAAAGTGGGTCACTAACAATAACCATATATCTATTTTCAAAGTTTATGGAATAATGGATTACCACTGCAGTTGTGTCCATATGACTGAGGTCTGCTGTGACACCGGGAGTGTTGGCCACATCATAAAGATGGAGAACTGATACCAGTGGATTCATTTTCATCAACATGGAAAGAGGTTGTCCTATGCCTCCTGATGCCCCGAGAATTGCAACTTTAAATCCAGGGGCTCCGCCTTTGGCTCTGCAATTGCCTCTGCTGAGAATACCACCATCTTCCCTCTGATCCCAAATCATACATGAGATTTTTACACACCCAAATCGAATTCTACCATTAATAAACAAAAAAATATTCAAGAAAAATAGAATCAGCCTCAATTTCAAAGATTTGCAAAACTGGAGGAAATCAGTACACAGAGATTCAACAAATTCACAATAGGAGAGAAAAAAAAAAGCAATTCAAGGCGTCGGATGCTTAATAATTTGGGATTTTTTTAATGGATTGAATTTGAATTTATTTTTGCAAAAGCCATACCTGTGGAGGCCGAAGATGAGCAGAAATTCGAGCAATGCGAAAGCTGGTAGTCTGCTCCGAACACTGCATATTCCTCAATTTTTTCTCAAGAAATGTTACCAGATTCAGGAATCTAGAGATATGATTTCATACAACGATAATGGTTTCTGTTCTCCCCTTCTTATATGGCTGCCAATATGCCTTCGGAGCATCCGATCACTCGACGCCACTCCATAACATTTTCCTCACAATTATCTCAACATCAGAAGCGAAATAAAATTAAAACGTAAGGAGATTGTGCCATGTTGTTGTTTATCTTTCCAGAGGGAGAATGCATTCAAGGGAATCTTACTTGGCATCATGTCTCACTCCGGCAGTTTTGAGGTAAATTCATCCTTAACCCTCTTGTGTTCCTTAATAATCGTAATTCTTACTGTTTATTGGAATTTCAATGGAGGTATGCCAATGATAGAAAAGAAGGATGAGGAAGTCAATATCAATCCCGAAGTACCACATGTTAAGGGTTGGGTTATCCATTTGTTCTTTACTCGTTCATATTTTGAGGGTTTGGGGGTTTTTAAATTGATCTAAAAATGTAATATGTATTGGATTTATCATAATTTTGAAATATTTAGATCGGATTTTAATGAGAATAGCATTTTTAGATAATTCTTATAAAACACGCTCTAATTAAGAGTAGTAATTCTTAAAACATTAAAACGAGGAATCATTAATGTTTGTGTTATTTTAATATGTGACTCATATAATAGTAAATTGTGATAACAGTAAGTTAAGAGTTATTCATGTACAACTATGCTCAATTTCATGAAAAACTCTTTTCAATTTTTATTTAATGGAAAAATTCATTACCTTTAAGTAGTTATTCACTACTTTTGGATATGTCAAAATAACCTAGTTGTTCTCTCAATGGCATGACTCGTTCTTAATGAACAAAGTCACCCATCTATATTTGTATGGGTAGAATTCTCAAGATTTCTCATGTAATTATGGGACTATGTATAATTTGCAAATTCATATGCCACAAGCTTGATAGATTTTATTGCTCATAGACATAAAAGGATTTGCCTCGAAGTCAATTTGTCTAAACATCTCATGGAATTTTTGTACACTTTGGTGGGGGTAAAGTTTGACATCAACCTCCTAAATTATTGTTTTAGGTGTCAAAGATTGTTCTACAAGATTAAGGGTTGCCCCTTATTAATGGCTAAAACTAAAAATACAAAAGCTTAAGTTGTTGATATTGCATGGGCTTGAAATCAAACAACCTTGCTCTTGATAGAAAATGAATGATGGGTTAAAGTTGTAGAAAAAGGCAATCATCCTTCAGCTTAGAAGGCCTTGGAGTAGCTCCAAAGATGCTTGTTCCTTTGGTCATGGGAAAAGAGCCTATTGATGACTCCCAACACACCTCCTCAAGGGGGTGGGGGCTATAGTCCCTAGTCTCTAATCTATGTCTTAACTCTCTTGGACTTGAAGAAGAAGATTCTCATAAGAAATTGGAAAAATAACCCTAAATGAATGGATCTTTCCAAAGATGAAGAATGTGATTTCTCCAAACACTTTCAACTCCCTAGCAAAATTAGTTGATGAGGAGCGTATGAATTTCCATGTTAAAAATTTGCAATGAAGTGGCATCCTTGGATATCTGGGGCCTAACAAACCCTTGTCACAAATCCAAGGTTTGGAGGGTACGCTATATTTTTTCTTATTTAGATTTATCAATTTTTCAAGAAGTTTAAGTATGTGGTTCAATGTTGAAATGGTCCTTCATGTACTCTAGTCGAATGTTACTATTTTTTTACTAACCATGCAAAACTTAAAGGTGGAGCTACAATGTTGGTTTCCTTGAAGTTATTTGTTATTGTCATTGCTCATGGCTCTAACACCACAAATTGATTGATATGGGTATTGTTTGACTTGTATTGATCCATATTTATGAGCAGAACAAAATGAAATGCAGACCTATAATATTAACACAAATATACAAAGAACAATAACAGAGATACAGTGGAACTTAACTTCTATTAAATAAGAAATCCGTTGAAACAGTAAAATGCAGAATGAAAACAATCTTGCTCAAATGATGGTAGCTAATCTTTGAGAAGAGATGTGGTGGCTACACGCATTCGTTTGAGCACATTACAATGAGACCTCCAAGTCGTTTTAGCATCAAGAAGTAAACAGAAAACCCTAGACATCCAAAAACCTAACCCTGGGAGATGAAGCGCCAAAAGTCACGTGGGCCTCGATGGGGTAAGTTGGTACATCAACTTCATGGAGTCGTAACTTTTGCATACGATCTCTGTTTTAGGCACACGATAGCCCATTGGAAAGGTCTATCCAAGGACTACAAATTATGTTGTCACACTCTAACTATTTGTACATTAAGATTGTGGTGGGCCCAAAAAACATTGTTTACGGCCTCAAAACAACCCTGGAAGTTTAGGACCCAAAAAGCTAGAAACAAACTACCAAGATAAAAATTGTAACTACCAATATGAAACTTGTATGTGAGCCAACTGGAAGAGGTGGGTGGCCACCGATATCCACCTGGATCAATCCTCCCTCCTTAGGAAGTAATGGTCTCCATTGCATTGAGTTCCCCCATCAGATGAGGAAACTTCTGTTGAATTTGAACCTAGGTGAGCCACTTGCCTTGGTGTAGGAGCTACCCCGCTTTGACAACCCGATAAAATTGAAGCTTTTGTTGGTGAGTTCCCTTGACCTGTGTGTCCACAATATGATCAGTGGATGCTTGTTCCATGTAGTCAAGGTTGAGCTCTGTCAGTGTCAATTGTTCCTCTATATCTGAGGTGCCCAATAAGGGTGGAAGTATGGCTGAAGGAGTTCCACATTAAACACTAGGTGTAAGCCAAGGAAGGGGGGAATGTTGAGCTCAAAATAATTGTCTCCCAAAGCCTTGGTGATGGCGTAATGTCCATAGCGGAGTGGATGGAGATTTCGATGGGGTCCTGTAAGGCGTTCTTTCTAAAAGTGTAACAAAACTTTATCTCCCACCTAAAACTTATGTGGCACCTGATGTTGATCATGGCGCTGCTTGTACTTGGCATTGGACTTCTGCAAAATATCCTGAACCTGTTGGCAAATGTGTTTGATTCGTTCAATGAAATGGGTGTCTTTGTCGACTTCGGTTTGCGCTTGGGATGATTCTTCATGTGTGGACGCAAGGGGTAGTGCAACATCCATGGGACCCAATGGTTGAAATCCCAACCCAACCTAAAAGGGGTTGTGGATGGTTGAGTTATGTATGGCTCTGTTGTAACTATGTTGAACATAGGGAAGAATCCCATCCCATGTGCACAAATGCTTGGAATTGTACATGCGCAAGATATGCATGATCATTCTATTGACGATCTCAGTTTGGTCATCCATTTGGGGGTGGAAATCCGTGGATTTAGTGAGCTTGGTATCCAACTGTGACCAAAGGCTCGACTAGAATGTACTAAGGAATCGACTTCCCCGATCAGAGACGATGGTTTTTCGTATCTCAAAATGTACCCACACTTTTTCAAAGAAGAGCTTGGAAGTGGGCTCTATTGTGATGCTCTTCTTGCAGGTGACCAGAATCCCCATCTTGGAAACTTGATCAACCACCACGAAAACACAGTCATTTCCCTACTTGGTGGAAGGAAGGACCGACATGTAGTTCATCGAGATGGATTCCCAAGGCTTGTTGGGAGTAGGCAGAGGGATGTACATGCCTTGTTTCTTAATGGCAGGTTTGGAAATGGCACAAGTCGTGCAAGACCTAATATACTTGTTGATATCCTATCATATTTTCAACCAATAGAAATGTTGTTGTAGCACTGCCACTGTCTTTTCTACACTGAAGTGTCCTGCCACCCGACTATAGTGAGCTTCCAAAATCAACTTTCCTCGCTCGCTTGATGGAACACAGATATGGACCAAATGGCACAACAACATGTCCTGCAGATGAAAATCAGTGATAGTTGTGTTTATGCCCAACATCTGGTAGGTAGTGGTGAAGTCAGGATCTCCCTCGTAGAGTTGGGGCCATCCAGAGGTCTCATGTCCGTAGGAGTGTAGCACCATGGTTAGTGAGGAAACTGTAGGTCAGTTTAGGAAGTAAGTGATGTGGTTGGTGCTCCTTGTCTTATACTTGATGTTAATATGGAACTTCTACAAGCATGTGGACCACTTCTGATGGAGGTCATTCTACAATTTGCCTTGTGTTTACATGAACTACAGTGACTTATGATTAGTGTGGATGACTATCTCCTTCTCGAGAATGTAATGTCTCCATTGGCGACAAGCTTGTACAATGGAGTACATTTCTTTGTCATAAGTGGGGTACTTACAAAAAATATCTAATGGTGTCTCATTATGATAGGCCATGTGATGTCCATGTTGAGTGAGAACTGCGCCTACAACATAGTCTAAAGCATTTGTCTAAATCTCAAAAGGTTGTTGTAGGTCGAGTAATGAGAGCATCGAGGCTGAGCACAAGCGTTGCTTCAAATCATTGAACGCTTTCTATTGCGACTAGCCCCACACAAATTTTTCCTTGCCACTACCCTTGGTCACTTGGCTAAGGGCCCATGCAACGTGGGAGAATCCCAACACAAACCAGTGATAGAAATTGGCAAGGTATAATAAGATTTGAAGCTCAATGATTGTGGTTGGGGCTGGCCAATCATGAATGACCTGGATCTTGGCTGGATTGACATGCACCCCATGCTCATCAACAATGTAGCCTAGGTATTGAACCTTGTTCATGTTGAAGGATCATTTTTCCAAATTTGCATATAGCTTATGTTGTCACAGAGTGTGAAGAACCTGTTGAATGTGTTGCAAGTGTTCCACCCAATTCTTGTTGAAGATGAGGATGTCATCCAAACACACTGCCACAAAATAATTAGTGAAAGGTCGCAAGATATCGTCCACCATCCTCATGAAAGTTGTTGGGGAATTTTTCAATCCAAATGGCATGACCATCCATTCAAAAAGACCTTATTTGGACTTGAAGGAAGTCTTCCATACATTGGTCTGCTCTATTGGAACTTGGTGGTATCCGGACTTCAGATCAATCTTACTAAAGTATTTGTCCCACTTGATTTGGTCAAGGACATCTTCAACTCGAGGAATTAGGTATCGGTTCCTGACTGTGATCTTATTTAGGGCCCAACAATCAATGCAGAGTCACTAGGACTCGTCTTTCTTCTGCACAAGCACGATTGGGCTTCCACAAGGTGACGAGATTAGGCAGATATGCCCCTTTTCAAGTAGCTCTTGGATCTAACACTTGATTTCATCATTTTATGATAGAAAGCAGTGATAGACTATCCCATTGGGTAGCGATGTGCAAGGGGTTAGATCGATTGAGTGCTGGACTTGACAATGTAGAGGTACCCTTGTGGGTGAGGAGAAGATGTCTTTGTATTCTTCCACGACCTTATCCACTTGCTTTTACTGTGTGAAGAGACCTATTGCAGAGGACATGAATGTGGCTACAACCTTCCACTCACTTTGAGCGCAAATCATGAAGAAGAAAAACTTATCAATCTAAGAGATGACCTTCCTGCATTGCTTGGTAGAGATCAAGGAAATGGCGGTAGATGGGACTACCTCGAGTATCCTGTATAATTTCCTATCCAAAGTAATAATAACACTACAAGGCCTAGACTCATATACATCATGACGTTTCCATAAATAATGTTGGCCAAAAATAACATCATAAACTTCAAGGGGGGGGACATCACACAGTACCTCATCTTTGAAGGGATTGATGTTGTAGGCTAGGTGGCACTGTTGGCTGATGCGAAGATCGCTCCCTTGGCAGAGCCATCTGATGGTGTACAACTGTGGGTGTGATGTTTTCAAAAGAGCCAACCACTTGATGACCTATGTTGTGATGGGGTTATTCTGGCTACAACTATCAACAATGAAGTGCCACGAGGTACCCTTCATCCACATCTGTGAATGAAAGAGGTGCTCACCTTTCTCTGGTTCATTAGGTTCGTCAAGCTGGACCTTGGTGGTGGTAGCAACGATGGCACTAGGTTTTGCATCATTTATTTGTCTCCATTTTTCTGGTTTTGAATCAGATTCGAAGCTTGCATATGATTCATAGGCTTTCACCTTGGCCACCAATGATTTCTTTAAGCGGAATTCAACGGTGTTATGCCAGGGGATCTTATGGAACTCACACCATTTCCCAATGTCTTTCTTTGTCTTCCCAATGTCTTTCTTTGTCTTCCCATTGTCCTTCTTTTTTTTTGGTTTGGACTGGTTTTCCTGAGGCTATCCATCCTTGCTCTTCCCTTTGTTCTGCAGGTTGGGGCCTCATTTTCACTGCTTCTGCTATAAGGGGTTTGTATACCCAAATTGTCGCGTCTTCTGTTTAAGCTTCTGCTCGATTTTGATAGCATATCGATAGGCCACACCCAAGGATGAAATGTCCAGAAACTCCATTTATGTTTGGATGTATCTATGCAAACCATCGCGGTACTTGAGCACCATATGTCGCTCAGAGTCTTTGATACCCATCTTGGTGCGCAAGGTATGGAAGACATCGGTGAAATCTGACAATGGTTGGTCCCTTTCCTGCCGCAGTGTGGTCCATCTTGTATATAAGTCGTCATAACTTACGATAGGGTAGTAAATTTCCTTAATAGCATCCCTGAAGGAACCCCAAGTGGGTGCAACTACAAATAATGTAGATCCATATATTTCCTTTTGTTCACGAAAATTCTCCCACCAATATTTGACATGGGGGACGACCTTAAGGAGCACAAATGTAATATTTTATCTATTGAAAAAGTTGTGGACAAAACGATACCCTTCTAGAAGGTTTAAACATTTGTCTACAACATCTGCATCTATTTGACCTTCAAATATAGGAATATAAAAATTGATATGTACCTTGAAGGGGGCGACGCCTCTGATTGAGGTAGATGCGTCGCATGTTGGCATTTGTCGAAGGATTTGCACAAATTTATCCATCATCTCGTTCCTTTTTTGTGAGAGGGATTCCTCAAGAAATAGTTTAAAGGGATCCCCTACCCCATCGTCTCTCTTTTCTTTCCCCATGGGTGACCATCTAGTTCGACGAGGTCGATATTGCAAAGGCTCAACTGGTTCGAGTTCCAACTGCTTATACCCTGACTTCGTTGGGGACATGCACAGAGAAACAAATGAAGAGAAGACCATTATAATACCACTGATCCAGATTTATGAGAGGAACAAAATGAAACAAATATCTATAACATTAACACATATATATAGAGAACAATAATAGAGATACAATGGAACTTACTTTTATTAAATAAGAAATATATTGAAACTGTAAAATGCAGAATGAAAACAATCTTGCTCGAATGGTGGTAGCTAATCTATGAGAAGAGATGTGGTGGCTATGCGCATTCGTTTGAGCACATTACAATGAGGCCTCCAAGCCTTTTTATTATCAATAAGTAAAAAGAAAACCCTATACATCGAATTACCTAACACTAGGATATGAAGCGTCAAAATTCATGTGGGCCCTGATGGGCTAAGTTGGTACATCAACTTCTCAGGGTCGTAACTTTTGCATACAATCTTCGTTTTAGGTGCACGATATCCCATTGGAAAGGTATATTCAAGGACTACATATTATTCCATCACACTCTAACTCCATGAACAATGTGATTTTGGAGGGCCCAAAAAACATTGTTTAGGGCCTCAAAATGACCCCAAAAGTTTAGGACCTGAAAAGCTAAAAAAAAACTACCAAGATATAAATTGTAACTACCAATATGAAAGTTGTATGTGAGCCAGCTGGAAGAGTTGGGTTGATACCGATGTCCACCTAGATCAATAATCCCTCCTTAGGGAGAAATGTTCTTCATTGCATTGATTTCCCCCATCAGATGAGGAAACTTCTGCTGAATTTGGCCCCGGGTGAGCCACTTGCCTTGGTGCAGAAGTTGCCCCACTTTGACAACTCGATAAAGTTAAAGCTTCTTTTGGCCAGTTCCCTTGACCTGTTTTTCCATGATATGATTAGTGGATTCTTTTTCGATGCAGTCAGGGTTGAGATGTATTGGTATCAACTATTCTTCTATCTTTAAGGTGTCCAATAAGGGTGGAAAGTATGGTCGAAGGAGGTCCACATTAAACACTAGGTCCAAGCCAAGGAAGGGGTGAATGTTGAGCTCAAAATCATTGTCACTCACATCCTTGGTGATGGTATAAGGTCCATAAAAGAGTGGACAAAGCTTCTGATGGGGTCATGTAAGGCATTCTTTCTACAAGTGCAACCAAACTTTATCTCCCACCTGAAAAATTGTGTGGCACCCGGTGTTAATCATGGTGTTGCTTGTACTTGGCATTGGATTTCTGTAAAATATCCTGAACCTGTTGGTAGATGTGATGGATTCATTCAATGAATAGGGTGGCTTTGTTAGCTTCGGTTTGCACATGGGATTATTCTTCCAGATGTCCCAATCAGAGATGATGGTTTGTGGTATCCCAAAATTTACCCACACTCGTTCAAGGAAGAGCTTGGAATTGGCCTCTGATGTGACTCTCTTCTTGCAGGTGACCATAATCTCCATCTTGGAAAATTGATCAACCACCACGAAAACACAGTCATTTCCCTGTTTGGTGGAAGGAAGGCCTGACATGTAGTCCATCGAGATGGATTCTCAGGGCTTGTCGAGAGTAGGAAAAGGGTTTTACATGACTTGTTTCTTAATGGTCAGTTTTGCAATGGCACAGGTCATGCATGACCTGATATACTTGCTGACATCCTATCAAAGTTTCAACCAATAGAAATGTTGCTATAGAACTGTCATTGTCTTTTCTATGCCAAAGTTTCTTGCCACTCGACTATAGTGATCTTCCCAAATCAACTTCACTCCCTTGCTTGATGGAACACAAAGATGGACTAGATGGCACAACAACCCATCCTACAGATGAAAATCAATGACATTTGTGTTTGTGCCCAACATCTGGTAGGTAGTGGCGAAGTTGGGATCTCGCTTGTAGATTTGGGGCCATCGAGAGGTCTCATGTCCACAAGAGTGTAGCACTATGTTTAGTGCAACAACTGGAGTTCGGCTGAGGAAATCAACGATGCGGTTGGTGCTCCATGTCTTATACTTGATGTTGAGATGGAAATGCTGCAAGTATGCGGACCAATTTTGATGGCGATCATTATGAAATTTTCCTTGTGTCTGCATGAATTGTAGTGGATTATGATTAGTGTGGATGATTGTCTCCTTCCCGAGAATGTAATGCCTCCACTGGTGGGAGGATTGTACAATGGAGTACATTTCTTTTTCGCAAGTGGGGTACTTACAAAGATTATCTGATAGTGTCTCACTATGATTGGCCATAGGATGTCGATGTTGAGTGAGAACTATGCCCACAACATATTTTGAAGCATCTGTCTCAATATCAAAATATTGTTGTAGTTCGGTTAATGAGAGCACCGGGGTTGAGCACAAGCACTTCTTCAAATCATCGAATTATTTCTATTGCGACTGACCCCACATAAATTTTTCCTTTCCACCGCCCATGGTCACTTCGCTAAGGGCCCATGCAATGTGGGAGAATCCCAACATGAACCTATGATATAAATTGGCAAGGCCTAAGAAGCTCTGAAGCTCAGTGAGTGTGGTTGGGGCTGACCAATCACAAATGACCTAGATCTTGGTTGGATCAACATGTACCCCATTCTCATCAACAATGTAACCTAGGTACTGGACCCTTTTCATGTCGAAGGAGCATTTTTCCAAATTTGCATATATCTTGTGTTGTCGTAGAGTGTGTAGAACCTTTTGAATGTGTTGCAAGTGTTCCACCCAATTATTGTTGAAGATGAGAATGTCATCCAAATACACCACCACAAAAGAATTGGTGAAAGGCTGCAAGATATCATCCATCATCCTCATGAAAGTTGTTGGAGAATTTGTCAAGCGAAAGGGAATTACCAGCCATTCAAAAAGACCTTCTTTGGACTTGAAGGTAGTCTTACATACATCGGTATTCTCTATTGGAACCTGGTAGTAGCTGGAATTCAAATAAAACTTACTGAAGTATTTGGGCCCCTTGAGATGTTCAAGGAGATCGTCAATTCAGGGAATTGGGTATCATTTCCTGAATGTGATCTTATTTAGAGCTTGATAATCAATGCAGAGTCACCAGGACCCATGTTTATTCTGCATAAGCATGATTAAGCTTCCACAAGGTGATGAGATTGGGTGGATATTGTCCTTTTCAAGAAGCTCTTGGATCTGGTGATTTATTTCCTTATTTTCTAACAGAGAAAAATGATAGACTGGCCCATTGGGTAGTGGTGCGTCGAGAGTTAGATCGATTGAGTGCTTGACTTGATAGTGCAGAGGTACCCAGTGGGTGAGGAGAAGATGTATTTGTATTCTTCCACGACCTTATCCACTTGCTTCTGTTTCATGGAGAGACCTGTCATGAAGGCCATGGATGTGGCTGCAACCTTCCACTCACTTTGAGCGTGAATCACTAAGAAGACAAACTTGTCGGTCTAAGATATGACCTTCCTTCATTGCTTGGCAGTGATCAAGGAAATGGAGGTAGATGGAACTACCTCAGGTATCCTGTATAATTTTTTGTCCAAAGTAATAATAACACTACGAGGTCGAGACTCATATACAACATGACATTTCCATAAATAAGGTTAGCCCAAAAGAACATCACAAACTTCAAGGTGGGTGACATCACACAATAACTCATCTTTGAAGGGATTGATGTTGTAATCCAGGAGAAACTATTGGTTGACGCAAAGATCTCTCCCTTGGCGGAGCCATTCGATGGTGTACGATTGTGGGTGTGGTGTTGTCGATCGAGCCAACCGCTTGACGATGTTTGCTGAGATGAGGTTCTTCTGGCTACCACTATCAATGATGAAGTGCAGTGGGGTACCCTTCACCCACATATTTGAATGAAAGAGGCGCTCACCTTCCTCTGGCTCATCAGGTTCACCGGGCCGGACCTTGGTGGTGGTAGCAATGGTGGCACTGGGTTTTGCATCAATGAATTGTCTCCATTTTTCTGGTTTTGAATAAGAGTCATAGTTTTCATGTGATTCATAGGATTTCACCTTGACCACCTATGATTTCTTTGAGAAACATTCAACAGTGTTTTGTAAGGTGCTCTTATGGAACTCGCACCATTTCCCAATGTCTTCTTTGTCTTCCCATTGTGCTTCTTTATTTGTGGTTTGGACTGGTTTTTCTGAGGCTATCCATCCTTGCTCTACCCTTTTTTCTGTGGGTTGGGACCACCTTTTCCCTACTTCTGCTGTGTGGGGTTTGCAGACCCAAACTGCCGCATCTTCTATTTAAGTTTATGCTTGATTTTGACAGTATATCGATAGTTTGTGCCCAAGGATGAAATGTCTAGAAACTCCATTTCCATCTAGATGTATATATGCAGACCTACACGGTACTTGAGCATTCTATGTTTCTTAGAATATTTGATACCCAACTTGGTGCTCAAGGTATGGAAGATATTGGTGAACTCTGACATTATTTGGACCCGTATTTCTTCTACATAAGCATGATTAGCTTCCACAAGGTGATGAGCTTGGGCGGATATGCCCCTTTTCGAGAAGCTCTTGGATCTTGTGCTTTATTTCCTCATTTTCTGACAGAGAACAGTGATAGACTGGCCCATTGGGTAGTGGTTCTTTGAGGTTCAGATTGATTGAGTGCTTGACCTGATAGTGCAGAGGTACCCAGTGGGTAAGGAGAAGATGTATTTGTATTCTTCCACGACCTTATCCACTTACTTTTGTTGTGTGGAGAGACATGTCATGAAGGCCATGGATGTGGCTGCAACCTTCCACTCACTTTAAGCTAGAATCACTAAGAAGAAAAACTTTCCGGTCTAAGAGATGACCTTCCTTCATTGCTTGGTAGTGATCAAGGAAATGGTGGTAGATGGAACTACCTCGGGTATCCTATATAATTTATTGTCCAAAGTAATAATAACACTACGAGGTCGAGACTCATATACAACATGACATTTCCATAAATAAGGTTGGCCCAAAAGAACATCACAAACTTCAAGGTGGGTGACATCATGCAATACGTCATCTTTGAAGGGATTTATGTCGTAGGCTAGGAGACACTATTGGTTGATGCAAATATCTCTCCCTTGCCTGAGCCATTTGATGGTGTATGATTGTGGTGTGGTTTTGTCGGACGAGCCAACCACTTGACGACGTTTGCTAAGATGAGGTTCTTATGGATACCACTATCAATGATGAAGTGTAGTGGGTTACCCTTCACCCACATCTTTGAATGAAATAGGTGCTCACCTTCCTATGGTTCATCAGGTTCATCAGGATGGACCTTGGTGGTGGTAGCAATGGTGGCACTGGGTTCGCATCAATGATCTGTCTCCATTTTTCTGGTTTTGAATAACAGTCGGAGTTTGCATGTGATTCATAGGCTTTCACCTCGACCACCTATGACTGCTTTGAGTGACATTCAACAGTGTTTTGTAAGGGGCTCTTATGGAACTCACACCATTTCCCAATGTCTTTCTTTGTCTTCCCATTGTGCTTCTTTGTTTGCGGTTTGGACTGGTTTTCCCGAGGCTACCCATCCTTGCTCTACCCTTTTTTCTGTGGGTTGGGGCCACCTTTTCCCTACTTCTGTTGTGAGCGGTTTGCAGACCCAAACTATCGTGTCTTCTATTTAAGCTTTTGCACGATTGTGATAGTATATCGATAGTTCGTGCCTAAGGATGAAATGTCTAGAAACTCCATTTCCATCTAGATGTATCGATGCAAAACTACTTGGTACTTGAGCATTATATGTCACTTAGATTATTTGATGCCCAACTTGGTGCTCAAGGTATGGAAGAGATCAGTGAACTCTGGCACTGTTTGGTCCCTTTCCTGCCACAGTGTGGTGCATCTTGTATATAAGTCATCAAAAATTCTGACAGGGTAGTATTGTTCCTTAATAAAATCCCTAAAGGAATCCCAAGTGGGTGCAACTACAAATCATGTAGATCTCTTTGTTTTCTTTTTCTCACAGAAAGTCTCCCACCAATCTTTGACATAGGGGACAAACTTGAGGAGCACAAACATAATATTTTCTCTATCGGAAAAGTTGTGGATAGAAAAATACCCTCTAGAAGGTTTAACCATTTGTCTATAGCATATGCATATATTTGAATTTCAAATATAAGAACATCAAAATTGATCTTTACCTTGAAGGGGGTGATGCCTCTTCTTGAGGTAGATGTGTCGCCTATTGGTAGGCATCGAAGGATTTGCACAAAGTTATCCATCACCTCGTTCCTTTCTTGTGAGAGGGCTTCCTCAAGCAACGGTTTAAAGGGATATCCTACCGCATCATCTCTCTTTTCTTCCCCCATGGGTAGTCGTCAGGTTCGGAGAGGCTGATCTTGCAAAGGCTCAACTGGTTTGAGTCCCAACTACTTATACCCTTACCTCATTAGGGACATGCACATATAAACAAATGAAGAGGACTCCTCTGATATCATTGATCCATATTTATGAGTGGAACGAAATGAAACACAAATCTATAACATTAACATAGATATACACAGAAAAATAACAAAGATATAGTGGAACTTATCTTTCATTAAATAATAAATTCATTGAAACTATAAAATGCAAAAGGAAAACAATCTTGCTTGAATGGTGGTAGCTAATCTGCGAGAAGAGATGTGTCAGCTACGCACATTTGTATCAACACATTATAATGAGGCCTCCAAGAATTTTTAGCATCAAGAAGTAAATAGAAAACCCTAGACATCCAAAAACCTAACCCTAGGAGATGAAGCACCAAAATTCATGTGGGCCCCGATGGGGTAAGTTGGTACATCAACTTCCCGGGGTTGTAACTTTTGCATACGATCTTCATTTTAGACGCACGATAGCCCATTGGAAAGGTATATATGAGGACTACACATTATGTCATTACAATATAGCGTTTTTATCAATGTGACTGTGGCAGGCCCAAAAACCGCGATTTAGGGCCTCAAAACGACCCCGAACGTTTAGGACCCGAAAAGGTAGAAAAAAAAATGCAAAGATAAAAACTATAACTTCCAAGATTAAAGTTATATGTGATCCAACTGGAAGAGGTGGGTCACCACTGATATCCACCTAGATCATGTATGACTAAATTCTTCGATTGACTAACATATATAAGTCATATGATGTTGATGAGAGACTGGCCTTGTTAAATTGGCTTATTGAAGACATATTAGAGGCTACCTAGTTGTTGTAGTGGGGATTTCAATAATGTTGAAAAACATGAAGATAAAGAGGGTATGTTGCTTGTGATGGAGTCATATAAGGAGAAATGGCATGGAATGGCCTAAAGTTAGGCTCATAAATTATATCCTAACAAATTCATTGACGAGACTCTCCCAAGTTGTGGTTCACTTGTTCTAATTTCAAAAAGGTATTAGAAGAGTGTTGGAGTGTCTTGACTAAACAATTCTAGCTAAAAAAAAAAAATCTTCACTAATTTTAATAACAGAAGAAGCCATGTGCAAGAATTAGTTGAGTTTACCCTCTTTGATCATTAGTTCATTGTTGTTTTTAGCGTTTGGGTAATTACAAAAATTATAATGAAGAAGACTGTATTTTTGTTTAATGTTTCTCACTTGAACAAGCCAACTTGTATTGAAGCCATCAAACACTTGTAGAACTTAATTCCATGGCCTAGAGGGCCTTGGAGGTGTATATCTTAGTAGGGGTATGTTATCAATAAGTGTGTTACTTTTTATAAAGCTATGAGAGGTATATTTCCTTTATCATGTGTTTGATATATAAAGTTATGATAGAAGAGATTGAATAGTTGTCACAAAAATTATAGTGTAACCCCTAAAATGAGAAAACCTAGCCATAGTGGTAAAATTGAGTCTCTTATTGAATATAGACTAAATATGCAAAGCTTGAGGAGTGTAAGTTCACACTTCGATAAAATTGAGAGACATATAGACTAGGGCCTTCTTCAAATCTTTGGCTACTAAGGAAGTGACAAAATGTATGAAATGTTGGTTGTGGAGCCTGATTATCTTCCTGATTCAGAGGTCTTTTAATTTCAGCCGTGTTTATACTCCATGAAGTATTTACACCCCAGAAGTATGTACACTCTTCCACGCGAGGGAGTGCAAAGGGGGGGTACCCCCTCTACGGGGTCCAGGGGGTCTATCCCCTCGGCTGGGGGGTCTGGGGGCAAGCGGGCCCCAATGGGGGTTCGGGGGCGAAGCCCTCAAAGGAAAAATTGCCTTGTAAATCTGAACCGTTCATTATAAGGTCGTAGATCTAACGATAGAGATTATGTTAGGGTTTTTTTCCCTAGAAAGCAACCCTCTTTTATGAGGGAAATGTATTGCATCTATGATTGATGGCGAATATTGTATTCTGAGATAGGAGACTGTGAGAGAAAGAAGAGGAAGTTACAACGGGTTTGTTGTAGGTTGTATCCCTTCATATGCTGGATAATAATAAATGAAGGACCTGGCAATTTCTCTGGTGGATGTAGCCCACACTGGGTGAACCACGTAAATATGTGTCTCTATTGTATTGTGTATCTTCTGTGTTTTGTTTCCGCATTTGTTTTATTTTATTGCTCCACGGTCCTATTTTTCTAACAACTACCTCAAATGAAGAGGATGTCAAAAGGAAATTTCTTGGCCATTACAAAATGGATTTCCAACCTCAAAGATTGACTAAGGAGCACAAAGTGGCCATGCAAACACATATTGATTTCATTCCTCATCAATTATTACCAACACAACAATATTTGTGTGAATAGGAGTTGAACTTGGATGAGTTGACATCAACGTTAGAGGACATGGTTGATGATAACTAACTAGGCCTAGATGGCTACCTATGTGAGTTATACAAGGTTGCATGGGATTTTATTAGGCTTGGATTACTCCAAGTTTACAAAGGGGTTATAAAAAACCAATCATTAGGGAAGCTAACAATAAATGGCTTATGATAGGCATCCCAAATCCTAGGGACCACAAATTGAACACTAGTTGGCACTTAATTACTATGTTGAATGTTTTGTACAAAAGTTTAGCAAAAGAATTGGATGTTGGGTATGTGTTATATTCTTTGCACGACTAGTGCTAGTTCTTTCTATGTTGTGTCGAGTGTGTGGGGGTGTTTGAGGGGGGGCCTCGAGAAATGTGTCACATTTTTTTCCTCTTTTTTCATTTCGCCTCAATTTTTGTGTCCATTGTTGGGAATTTTTCTGGCACATGGTTTTTGTCGATGGTTTTCTATTTTTGGTTAAGGAATTAAGGTTGTTGACTAATCTAGGTCATTAGGTTAGGGTTTTGGATGTCGTTGGCTCCTATATGTTTATTGTATTATAAACAATGTATCATAATGAATGAATATAGAATATTCTGGTTTTCTCGGTTTGGGTTTCCAGGCGAAAAATCTCTGTGTAATGTGTGTATTTTCCATTCTATCTTTTATGTTCTTTTATTGAAAATCTGTTTGCAGTAAAATATTGTACAAGGTTAAAATCTACATTTGGTATCAGATCTTTGTTTTCTTCAGGGGGATACCTTTGTGGTCAAGGGTTTGGCTTGAGACCGTGATAATCCTTGTTACAGTGGGATATCTATGGTATTGATTTTTTAGGTGAAAAGAAATAACGAGCAATTCGAAAATGGAGATAGAAAAGTTTAATGGGAAAAGTTCTTAGCTATGGAAGCTCAATATGGAAGATCTGTTGGTGGACAAAGATTAGTGGATCTAGGTATTGCACCTACAGGAACTTCAGCAGATGACTGGAAAAAATTGGATCAGAAAGAGAAGAGAAAAATTTGACTGAGGCATATCAAAGAGAAGGGTTTTTGACTGCTACACAGTAAAGGTATGGTTGAAGGTATATCTAACTGCTCTCTGGATTTTGATTTCTGTGAAAATTGTGTATATGTGAATCATAATTGGGTAAGATTCCCCTTTGGTGCAACAAGGGCAGAAGGATTTTTACAACTAGTGCACAATGATGTATTTGGACCTATGTCAGTTCCAACATTGGGAAAATATGTGTACTATAATGACCCAGCTTAATCAAATACAAAATTTTAACTCAATTAACATATAATTGCCTTGTGTAAATTATTCATTCACTTCAAAAGCATAAATATTTTGCATAAGTAAAAATCTATCTATAGCATGGAAATAACTCAACAAATCACATATAAATACCTGTTTCTGATGCTAATTCCCGTCGATATGGCTGTCCCTTCCCTGCTTCCTTGCTGCTGTCTTGCCTAGCCCAATGAACTGACCAACACTGCCCAAACCGACTATCCACCCAGGTAGCTAGGAGCAGCCTGTCCGGCTCCCTAGCTCCAGGAAACCGAAAGGAATCCTGGCCCCCGTGCCCAAAACCCCGAGCAACCCGATGCCCCCTGCAATGATACTCACAGTCTGAAAAACTCTCCCACAGAACCAGAAAAACAAAACAAGCCATCAAACCAGTGCTCTCGTCCCCCTCCAAAAATGCTTCCTTCCCACCCCCTCCCAAAATCCCAAAATCCTCCTGCCAAAAGAATGAATCCCTCTCCGTAAGGCTCTCCCCCTCTTATCTCCTTTCACCAACTCTTCCTTTCATTAAATTCCTTATCCCTACATTCATTACCTTATCCTCTTATTTAATGTCTTGTCCCATTTATTTAATGTTTCTTATCCTTTTATTTAATGTTTGTTATCCCATTCATTTACGTAAGTTTAAATAAATTAAATTATTAACCTTATTAATTCTTTACTCACATAATTAAAGAGTTGATTAATAATTAATTAACCATTGACAATTATGAACAAATAATTAATGATAATTAATTAGTTAATATTATATAAGAAATAATTACTGTTTAGCTGACATCTTAGGACAATCAGATTATCAATTTAATTATAATTAATAATCCTTTACATTCATTTAATCAAGGTCGTTACATGTACTATGTCTCATTTATAGATGAATTCTCGAGGAATACTTGGATATATTTCCTCATGAAGAAATATGAAGTCTTTGACAGGTTTAAAGAGTTTAAGGCTCTTGTTGAGAATCAAACAAAGAAAAGAATTAAGGTGTTGAGGATAGATAATGGTGGAGAGTTATGTGGGAATGAATTTCAAGAATTCTATAAGAAGTGAAATATAGAAAGGAAGAGTACTACACCATATACACCTTAGTAGAATGGAGTTGCAGAAAGGATGAACAAGACATTGATGGACAAAGCAAGGTGCATGCTTAGTGGTGCTGGGTTAGGGAAAGAATTCTGGGCAGAGGCAGTGGGTAATGCATGTTACCTGGTCAATAGATGACCCTCGTCAGCACTAGATGAAAAGAATCCACAAGAGGTATGGACTAGTAAGAAACCTTCTCTCACACATCTCAAGTTATTTGGATGTGAGGCCTATGTTCATGTTCCAAAGGAAAACATGAGTAAGCTCGATAAGAAGGTTGAAAAGTGTATCTTTGTTGGGTATAAATATGGTATTAAAGGCTATAATCTTTGGAACCCATAAACTACGAAGGTTGTGTATAGCCGAGATGTGGTGTTTATAGAAATAAATGATGTTGTTAAACATGATGTCCTACCAAGTAAGGAAGAACCAGAGAAAATAGAGTTTGATTTAAAGGATGATGAATCATACTCTACAGAAGAACAAGAATCAAAAGAAGAATATCCTCATACTCCAGTATTTAGGATATTAGTTCAGGAAAGAAGTCAACCGGAAAGGTATACTCCATCTGATTTCCCTTCAAATTTTTCTTTGTCTATTACTGATGATTATCCTAGAACTGTTAGGGATTCAGAGGATGGAAAATTCTGGAAAAAGGCCATGGATGAAGAAATGGCAGCCTTGGATAAGAATGAGGCTTGGGATATAGTGGATTTTCCGACTGGAAGAAATCCCATTGGAAGCAAATGGGTATTTAAAAATAAGTTGAATGCATAAGACAAAGTGGAGAAATGCAAAGCTCAGTTAGTAGCAAAGGGTTATTCCGAGGTTGAAGGAATTGATTTTCGTGATATTTTTTCTCATTTTTCCAAGTTAACTTCTATTAGATTTATGTTATATGTTGCTACTATGTTTGATTTTGAAGTATAACAAATGGATGTGAAGACAACATTCCTACATGGGGATCTCAAAGAAGAAATATATATGAAGCAACCAAAAGGTTTTACTGTGAATTAAAAGAAGGAGCTAGTATGCAAGATGAAAAAGTCCCTGTATGGTTTAAAACAATCATTAATGATGTGGTATAAAAAATTTGATACTTATATGTTGGGACTTGGATTCACAAGAAGAAAAGATGATCATTGTGTGTATTTTAAATTAATTAGTGATCATTTGATTTATTTGGTCTTGTATGTGGATGACATGTTGCTGATAAGAAACAGGGAGATTATACAAGATGTGAAAACTCAGTTGTCCTCTAAATTTGACATGAAGGATCTTAGTGTTGCAAATTTCATTTTGGGCATGGAAATTTAAAGAGATCGAAAAAACAGGAAACTCTCGTTAAATCAAAGAAAATATTCGGAGACAATATTGCATAGGTTTAATATGCAGGAATGTAAATCAGTCAGGGTCCCTATTCCTGTTGGTGTAAAGTTTTCTTTGGATTAGTGTCCCAAGACATAGGAAGAGGAGGAGGACATGTCTCATGTTCCATATGCGAGTGTAGTTGGAAGTTTGATGTATGCAATGGTCTATACTAGACCGGACATTGCACATGCAGTGGGAGTTTTGAACAGGTATATGTCAAAACCAGGGAAGGAGCATTGGACAATAGTAAAGAGGGTTTTTAGGTATTTGCATGGCACTCCTAGCTATGAATTGTGCTACCAGGGAAGACCAGGATTGGACATAGTGTTGGACATATATGTCTTTGTGGATGCAGTCTAGGATGGAGATCTGGATCATAGGAGATCTACGAGAGGGTATGTGTTAACTTGTTTAGAGAAATCAATTGGATGAGCAAAAGACAGGCTGCAGTAGCACTTTCAACTATAGAATGTGAATACACGACAACCAATCATGCAAGTAAGGAAGAATTATGGTTACAAATATTGTGTTCAGGTATTGGGTTGGTACAACAAGCTGTAAGGATAGATTGTGACAGTCAGAGTGCAATTTTTCTTGTGAAGAACCCGACTTATCATTCAAAGACAAAGCATATTGATATTCAATATCACTTTGTGAGAGACATGGTTGAAGAAAAGAGAGTGTCGTTGATGAAGGTGGACAATTTGAAGAATGTTGTACATTCATTAACAAAATATGTGAGCACTGAGAATTTCTCTTGGTGTAGAGGATCTATGGGCATTGTTGCCTTGGATCGTTGACTATGTAACCCTGTAGCCTCCTGTATGCAAAGAAAACAACAAGTGGTAGAATGTTGGGTATGTGTTATATTATTTTCACAACTAGATCTAGTGTTTTCTACGTTGTGTCGGGTGCGTGGGGTCAGTGCCCCCTGAGAATTTTTTTTGCCTCAGGAAACGTGTCATATTTTTTGCCTCATTTTCTGTTTTGCCTCGATTTTTGTGTCCATTGTTGGGTAGTTTTTCGGCACATGGTATTTGTCGATGGTTTTATATTTCCACTTAAGTAATTAGGGTTGATGACTAATCCAAGTCATTGGGTTAGGGTTTTGGATGTCGCTAGCTCTTATATGTATATTTTATTGTAAACAATGTATCACAATGAATGAATATAGAATATGTTGCTTTTCCTGGTTTGGGTTTCCAGGGGAAAAATCTTTGTGTAATGTGTGTATTTTCCATTGTATATTTTATGTTCTTTTATTGAAAATATGTTTTCAGTAAAATATTGTACAAGGTTAAAATCTACATTGGAACCATCATCAAAGCATATGCTCTAAAAAATCAGGCTGAAGAAAACAACCTTCATTAGAGACTACATATTTTGGACAACATTATAACCATATGGGAAGTAACGGAATGGGACAAATGAATGCGTCTATATGCCATGTTCATAAAAAAATATTTTGAGGAGGAATATGATGGAGTGGAATGGTCGTTCATCATTTCCATGTTGGATGTTGTTGGTTTGGGCCCTTTTTTCATTAAAGATATCAGAATTCCCTCTTGTCGCTTTCGCAACTTGTCTATTTATTAATTAGGCAAGATTGGAGGAAGTTAACCTCTTTAGGTCATTAATTTTATAGGTCAACCTCTTAGAACATATTTTTTATGTGATGGATACAAAATATTTAGGGTATCTTCTTCAAAATAGAATGATTCAAGGTCGTATCCAAGGAATCGCCATACCATTGGGCCCTTAAGGTGATCGACCAATTAATGGGAAGTTCAATGGAAAATCCTTCCCCACTTTTTTGAAGAAGATGAGATCCTTTTCTTACACGATGGACTATCTATAGATCCTCTATGAAGAATTTGGCTCAAAGATTCAAATGGACAAAACCTAGTGCTTTCATTTGAGCAATAAAGATGCTTATGATTGGCTTATGATGCAGCCGCACCCGCAGGCACGTCCGCTCACAGGATCTTCTCCTTCCTCGGCCCGAAGAACACTAACCGGTCCTTCTATTTCCCTATCAAGAAATCTACACCCACAACACTATTCACGCAATCCCCTCTCTTTACTTATCGAAGGATCGAAACTCGTGGCTTCGCGAGTTCAAAGGTCGAATGCTATACTCTCGGATCGCCGAGACCCGATATCTCAGTCAACGCTGACCTTATCTTACCCTATCGGGACTTCTGCTCTATCGCGATTTTGCCACTTGTGATGTCAAGTACCCGGGTCTCTGACTCCTGATACCCGATACACCGAAACTCTGACGCACATGTGTGAGTTGACTTTTCCAATTCCCGTTACTTCTATTGGGATTTCGGGGTTCGCGAGATCGCGAATCCTGATGTCAATGGGTTCAGAACTTTACTTTCCCCGAACTCCGATATGGTGTGCCACCTGTCCTCCACTCGCTGACTCCATTGTGGCCCACGCACACTGCCTTTTGACTGTCGGGATATCGCGTATCGCGATATCATGATTCCTGTTGCAATAATTTGGAGCCTCGACTCACGAAACCCCGATCCACGATATGCGTGTGAATCCAACGACCCTCGTGGTCCTGATCAATGGCTCCACCCCTCCTGAGCTTGGAACCTTTTGGGAATAAGTCGCCATATCTTCCTTGCACCTTTCCAAGATCTAACGGCTTACGGTGATTCACAAATTCTCCTTGGGGAATTTCGACCGTCCGTTCCTTCCTGATAAATCCTGTGAATTGAGTCCAGTACTTCCTCCACGAAGACTTGTTCACATACGCACAAACTTGCAATGCCTACTTGAACACTTCAAACACAACTTCTCTGTGCAATCCTTCGGCGAATTTGAAGACCTATCCTTCCAGAGCTTTCCACGAATTTCAAGTCCTCAGAAAGGAACTTTGCACGCACTCCTTGAGGCAAACCTCCAACAACGTCTGAGTGTTGGAGTCTTCGAATCTGCTCACACCTGCAGCAACAATCCTTCGATGACTCACTCAGGTTAGCAACCCTGAGACTTTCCCCTGGCCTGCACACTCCTTGCACGACTCCTGTGTCCAACTGCACCTTCTGGGGTGAATGAGAACAAAAGCTAAACTATCCGATCTTCCGTCAACGCACTCCTTGCGGACGACTTCAACTGCACTCCTTGCATGAATCCTTGCTCAGATAGAGAAATAATTGAAACTCATTTCTTCTTCCTTCAGACTTCAAACTCAAACATGAATTCACATACACAGCATATAAAAGCAGATGTATAACAGGAAAACAAAATTCATGAGCACATCATTTAACATAAACACACAGAGAAAAGACACAAAACCATGGATTTGAATCAACTTCTTCTATTAATTCAAGATCTATACATGGATGTTCTTCTACAACTCTCTGTTCTTCTCCTGTGCTCTCCCTGCTCCAACTATTTTTCCTATTCTACAGTGTACAATGAGGGTGTCTATATTCGTTTTCCCTCCTCCTTTCTAAAACTGTCTAATCTATGAATTCAAGTCTATCTACCTGCATTAACTAGTTTAAATGCCTCCTATCTACTAAGGACGAGAGCGAATCGCTCAAGGTCCAATACAATATGCAAAGGAGCTCCTTCATAAATGGCTTCATTAAAGATTTGGTGCATCAATTTAAAATGATTTTCAAGCAATTTATCATGTTCTCAAAAATATGTTGCGCTTGCTCCACGCTCACTTGACTATTGTGATGTTCCTGCATCATACTCCCTCTCTTGAAAAATTTCATGGGCTCCTATCCATGAGCTCCTGCACGGTCTGTCCATGCTTCTGTATTACTGCTTCTCTCTCCCAGCTGGCATCTTCAACTGGATGGTTCTTCCATTTGACCAGATACTCAAAATACTGTTTCCTTCTGGTTTTCTTGCCCACTCTCTTGTCCAGTATGCATTCCATATGCGGTTTCTTTGCAACTGGCATCTGTTTCATCCACTGGATCACTGGCTGCTCAGCTCTAGTCTTTACTTCTCCAACCCTGTATGGGTGCAAATCTGAGACATTGAATATTAGAGATATTCCGATCCCATCGGGTAGTTCAATCTCATAAGCATTTGTCCCAAATTTTCTCAAGACCTTGCATAGTCCGATTTTTTTTCATTTTTATCTTATTGTATGTTCCCCTCGGGAACCTTTCTTTCCTCAAGTGTGCCAGAACTAGATCACCAACTTCAAACTGAAGTTGTCTTCTATGTTGATCGACTCTGCGTTTATATTCCTGGCTTGATTTCAGCAGTCGCTCCTTCACCTGGCTGTGAATTTCTTTCATCGTCTCTGCGAACTCCTCTGCACTAGCACTGCTAGTAGCAGTTTGTTACGAATCTCTCAGTTCATAAAATCCCCTCGGCTGCATACCATAAACAACCTGAAATGGACTCTGGCCTGTGCTCCGATTCACTGAGTCATTGTATGCAAACTCTGCCTTTGGCAATACATTGTCCCAACTGCTGTGGTGCTCCGTCACCAAGCTTCTCAACAAGTCTCCCAGACTTCTGTTGACCACTTCTGTCTGTTCATCCGTCTGAGGATGATACGCTGAACTAAACGCCAAGTTAGTTCCCAACTTCTTCCATAAGGTCCTCCAAAAATTCCCTATGAATCTAGTATCTCTGTCCAAAACTATACTCTTCGGCAACCCATGAAGTCGAATGACCTCTTTGAAAAACAAGTTCGCGATGTGAGTCGCATCGCTAGTTTTCTAACATGGAATAAAGTGTGCCATTTTGGAAAATCTATCCACCACCACAAAGATTGAATCAACACCTCTTTGTGTTCTTGGAAACCCCAATACAAAATCCATGCTGATCGCCTCCCACGACCTCTCTGGTATGGGAAATGGCTGATAAAACCCTGCATTCTGCTTCCTTCCCTTCGAATACTAGAAAATTCGACATCTATCAACAAATATCTTGACATCTGCTTGCATTCCCGGCCAAAAATATGACTCATTCAGCTTCGGGAATGTTTTGTCATGGCCAAAATGTCCTGCCAATCCACCACTGTGTTTCTCCTTCAAGAGATTCTCCCTCATGGAGCATTTTGGAATACACAGTTGATTGCCTCTGAACAACAATCCTTCCTGGATCATATAGTCTATCCAAGGGCTTCTATCTCTGAGAACTGGATTCTCAACTGCTTCATACGCTTCCTTGAAATCCCGATCATCTGCGTACATGTCCCTGAGATATGCAAAACCTAACGTTTTGACTCTGAACTCCTGCAACAACAAACACTTCCTACTCAAAGCATCAACAACTTTGTTAGCAGTACCATAAATATGCTTAATCACAAAAGTGAAATTCTACATATACTCAATCCATTTGGCATGTTTCTGATTCAACTTCTCCTGTTGAGTCACAAACTGCAGTGCATGATTGTCACTGTACAATACAAATTATTTGGGTATCAAGTAATGCCTCCATTTCTTTAATGCCTGTATGATAGCATAAAACTCCTTATCATATGTGGAGTATTTCAATTTTGCTTCATTCAGCTTCTCACTGAAATATGCTATCAGTCTGTCTTCTTGACTCAAGACTGCCCCAATTGCAAATCCACTTGCATCGCATTTCACCTGGAATGTCTTCAGGAAGTCCGGCAACACCAAAACCGGTTGTTCCGTAATCTTCCGTTTCAACAAATTGAAACTCTTCTCAGCCTCTGTTGTCCAATGAAAAGACTTATGCCACTTATTCACTGTATCCATCATTCCTGCGCTAATTCCACTGAAATTCTTGATGAATTTTCGGTAGAAACTAGCTAAACCATGAAAACTTCTCACCTCGAAAATATTTCTCGGTGATGGCCAATTCTTGATTACTTCCACCTTATCCGAATCCATCCTCAACTCATTAGCCGAAATAACAAACCCCAAGTAAATGAGCTCTATCTTCATGAATGAGGACTTCTTCATGTTTATCAACAACTTCTCCTGCTGTAGTTTCTGCATCACTGTAGTCAAATGCTTCAAGTGCTCTGCCACTGATTTACTATAAACCAGTATGTCATCCAAATACAGAATGACGAACTTCCCGATGAACTCCCTCAGGACTTCGTTCATCAACCTCATAAAGGTACTTGGAGCATTTGTTAAGCCAAGTGGCATAACACGCCATTCATACAAACCTTCGTTTGTCTTGAATGCTGTCTTCCATTCATTGCCTTCTCTCATGTGAATCTGGTGATATCATCTTTTCAAATCAATCTTTGAAAAGTATTTTGCTCCGCTCAAGCAGTCCATCAGATCATCCATCCTCAGCAATGGAAATCTATACCTGATGGTTATTTTGTTGATCGCCCTCGAGTCGGTACACATCCTCCAGCCTCCGTCTTTCTTCGGACTGAGTACTGTTGGAACAACACACAGACTCAAGATTTCTCTGACCAAACCTTTGTCCAATAACTCCTGGACCTGCTTCTTTACCTCTTCATTCTCCTGCGGCATCAATCTGTACGCGGCCTTGTTCGGAAAATTGGCTCCTGGTATGAGATCAATATGATGGCTCACACTTCTTATCGGTGGCAACGAACGAGGTAGTTCATCCACTATGATGTCAGCGAACTCTTCCAACAGTTCCTGAACTTCATCTGGTAAATCATCCACTCTCATGCTAGTCAGAACAATCCTCGGTTTCCTGACCACAAAGAATTGTGGATATTCTTTCTTCTTAACCTCTGTAAGAAGTTCCTTCCCACTCATGAGAAGTACTGTGTTGCTTACTTCCGGCTTCACCTCCTTATCCTTTATCGGAAGCAACATATGGGTTCTCCCATTCTTCTCCAGGGTATATGTGTTCATTCTCCCATTATGAATCACATTTCTATCATATTGCCATGGTCTACCCAGCAATAGATGACAAACATCCATGGGAATAACATCACACAAGATCCTATCATTATATCCACCTATCTTGAATTCAACCAAGCATTGTTTAGTAACAGTTACCTGGTGTCCCTTCTATAGCCACAAAACTCTGTATGGGCTTGGATGATCAGTCGTCTCCAGCTCCAACTTCTCTACCATCTCTGTGGATACGAGATTATCCATGCTACCACTATCTACGATGACTTTGCACACCTTGTCCTTGGTCTTGCAAGCAGTCCTAAAAAGTCTGGTCCTTTGGACTGAATCTTCCACCTCCTTCTCGGGTGTCAAAAGGACTTTTCGCATCATAAGCGATCTTCCGCCTTCAGCGTCTTTGGCCTCAACATCCCGCCTCTGTGCTTCGGTGATGTGAGCTTCTCCAATGTCCTTCTTTTTTTCTGGACACTCGTAAGACTTGTGCCCATTCTTCCCACATGTGAAACATGTGATGACTCCACCTCTTCCTCTTCCTCTTCCTCTACCTCTAATACGAGGAAAAGTGTTGTTGTTAGCATAATCTCCCCTCTGCTCATTATGTTGCCCTCTATGTTCTGCATATTGCTGCCCTCTCTGTGAACTTACACCCCTCTCTATATGATTCTGAGGTTTCTTCCATTCCTCCTTGGGCTTTTGATATTTGTCCTGGGCAACTGCTTTGCCTCTGGGCTGACTTCTGCCTCAGCCCCTCTGACTCTGTTTTCGGTTTAGCTTCTCTTCAGCTTTCAGAGTGATCCGGATTTATGTAGGAACACAATGAAATACAGAAATACACATAAACACAGAGATGCAGCGGAAATAAGACTTCATTTCATTAATAACAAATGATTGAAATATGCTTACAGATAGAATGGAAATAAACTAGCTAGGCGCTGGTAGCTTATCTTTGAGAAGAGATGTGGCCGCTACTCGCATCCATGAGAAGATGATTACAATGAGGCTCTGAAGGCCCTTTTTACAATAACCGGGAATGCCAAAAGTCCTAGACATCCAAAAACCTAACCCTGGGAGATGAAGCGCCAAAATTCATGTGGGCCCCGTTTGGGTAAGTTGGTGCATCAACTTCCCGAGGTCGTAACTTTTGCATACGATCTCCGTTTTAGGCGTATGATAGCTCGTTGGAAATATCTATCCGAGGCCTACAACACTTGAGACAAAATAGCATCGTTAGATGATATTTTGTGACAAAAAAATACCCAAAAAAACATCGTTTAGGGCCTGAAAATGGCCCCGGAAGTTCAGGTCCCGAAAAAACTGCTAAAAATAGTAAACTGTGCGAAAACTGAAAAGATGAAAGAAGAAATGGTGGGGGTCCAAGTGGAATAGGTGGGTGGCCACCAATATCCACCTAGATCATTCCTACCCCCTTAGGAAGCAATGGTCCCCATTGCGTTGAGTTCCTCCATGAGATGAGGAAACTTCTGCTGAACTTGGTCCCTAGAGAGCCATTTGCCTTGGTGAAGGAGTTGGCCTGCTTTGACAACTCGATATAGTGGTATCCTTTGTTTTCGGGTGTGCTTGATCTGTGCATCCATGATCTGATCAGTTCTGGCTTGTTCCATGCAGTCTAGATTTAACTCTATTGGTGTGAGTTGTTCTGCCATGTCAGATGTGTCTAGTAGAGGTGGAAAGTAGGGCCGAAGGCGGTCCACATTGAACACTGGGTGCAGACCAAGGAATGGTGGAATGATGAGCTCAAAATAATTTTCCCCTACAGCCTTGGTGAGGGTGTACGACCCATATCGAAGCGGATGAAGCTTGCGGTGGGGTCCAGCGAGGTGTTCCTTTTGCAAATGCAACCACACTTTGTCGCCCACTTGGAAGTTGTGTGGCACCCGATGTTGATCATGTCGTTGCTTGTACTTAGCATTGGCTCTGTCCAAGATGTCATGAACC
>ML787917.1:339709-351225 GCA_009831015.1 Picea engelmannii | reverse complement strand
GGAGGACCTGTCGGATATGGTGGAGGTGCTCTTCCCAAGTCTGGCTGAAGATCAGAATGTCATCCAAGTACACCACTACAAATGAGTTGGTGAATGGCCGCAAGATGTTGTCCATTAGCCTCATGAAGGTTGCAGGGGCATTCTTCAACCCGAAAGGCATGACCAACCATTCGAAAAGGCCCTCCTTGGATTTGAATGTAGTCTTCCACACATCAGAGGGTTCGATTGGCACCTGGTGATACCCAGACTTCAAGTCGATCTTGCTGAAATATGTTTTCCCCTTGAGTTGGTCCAGAAGGTCATCAATCTGTGGGATCGGGTACCTATTCCAAACAGTGATCTTGTTCAGTGCCTGATAGTCAATGCAGAGTCTCCAAGTCCCATCCTTCTTCTGCTCCAATACGATCGGGCTCCCACAGGGCGATGAACTCGGCCGGATGTGACCTTTCTGCAACAGCTCCTGAATTTGCCTCTTGATTTCTTCATTCTCCATGACAGAGTGCCGATAGATGGGTCCATTGGACAGTGGTGCACCTGGGGTCAGATCGATGGGGTGCTTGACCTGGCAGTGTAGAGGCACCCCTGCGGGGGAGGTGAAGATGTACTTGTACTCTTCCACGACCTTATCCATATGTTGTTTTCGTGCAGTGGGGCCTTGTCTGGAGGTCATGGCCATAGTCTTCCACTTTCCCTAAGGGTGGATCATCAGGAAAACAAATTTCCTGGTTTTGGAAATGAGATTACTACATTGTTTTGCAATAACCAAAGAGATGGTGGTAGGCAGTGCTATCTCCGGCATCCTGTAAAACTTATTGCCCAAAGTGATAATAACAACACGAGGCCTGGACTTATACACAACATGTCGCTTCCACAAGTACGGTTGGCCTAATAATACATCAAAAACATCAAGAGGAGAAATGCCACATAATACCTCATCCGTGAAGGGCTTGATGCTGTAGGGAAGGCGACATTGTCGACTGACGTGGAGGTCCCATCCTTGGTGCAACCACTCGATGGTGTATGGTTGTGGGTGTGCTGTGGTCGGCAAGCCCAACCGCTTCATGACCTCTACCGAGATGAGGTTCTTCTGGCTCCTGCTATCGACAATGAACTGCAACGGGGAACCCTTTACCCACATCTTGGAATGGAAGAGACGCTCTACCTCCTCTAGATCTTCTGGTTCCTCCTTCTATATCTTCGTGGTGGCAATGGTGGCGTTGGGCTCTGCATCGATAATTTTCTTCCCCCTGTCATTCCCCTTGTCAGGTTCTGATTCAGAGTCGGAGCATGCATCCGATTTAGAAGCCTTCAACTCGGCTACTAGTGACTGCTTGGCCCGACACTCACTTGTATTGTGAGTGGAGCTCTTATGGAACTCACACCACTTCCCCGTGTCCTTTTTTGGCTTCATGGTGTTGTTCTTTGCTTGTGGCTTTGGCGGGTTGTCCTAGGCTGCCCCGCCTTGGCTTGGTCCTTTGTTTTGCAGTTTGAGAGTACCTTTCCCGTGCTTTTGATTTGCAGACCCAAAGTCTTTCTTCTTCTGTTTGAACTTCTGCTCAATCTTGGCAGCATATCGGTATGCCACACCAAGTGAGGAGATGTCAAGGAACTCCATTTCCTCCTGAATGTATCTGTGCAGACAACTACGGTACTTTAACACCAAATGTTTCTCTTAATCTTTGATACCCAACTTTGTGTGTAGGGTATGAAACAGATTCGTCATCTCATGCACATCTTGGTCTCTTTGCTTCCGCAACGTAGTCCATTGTATGTATTTGTCCTCATAGCTCCCCACGGGATAATATTGTTCCTTGATGGCGTCTCGGAAGAATTCCAAGTGGGTGCGACCGAGAACAAAGAGGGTTCTCCCTCGCCCTCTTGCTTCAAGTAGGTTTCCCACCAGTCCTTGACATGGGGGGCGGCTTTGAGGAGTGCGAAAATAATCTTTTCTCGGTTGGAAAAGTCATGAACCGAGAAATATCCTTCTAACAGATTCAACCATCTATCTACGGCATCTGCATCTATTTGGCCATCAAATATGGGAATGTCAAAGTTTACTTGTACCTTAAAAGGAGTGGCACCTCCAGAGTGGCTTCTGGATGTCGATGCACTGCCAGTCGAAATCCGTTGAAGAATCTTGGCAAAGTTGTCCATCATCACGTTCCTTTGTTTCTCGAGGGCCTCCTCGAGCAACATTTTGATAGGATATCCTGCTCCCTCATCTTTATTTTCTTCCCCCATGGGCGTTCGTCGGGGTTTGCGAGGCTGATCTTGCAAAGTTTCAACCAGATCGAGCCCCAACTCCTTATACCCCGATCTCGTTAAGGACATGCAAAGAAGGATCAAGAATGAGAAGACCGCTCTGATACCACTGATCCGGATTTATGTAGGAACATAATGAAATACATAAATACACATAAACATAGAGATGCAGTGGAAATAAGACTTTATTTCATTAATAACAAATGACTGAAATATGCTTACAGACAGAATGGAAATAAACTAGCTAGGCACTGGTAGCTTATCTCTGAGAAGAGATGTGGCCGCTACTCACATCCGTGAGAAGATGATTACAATGGGGCTCTGAAGACCTTTTTTACAATAACCGGGAATGCCAAAAGTCCTAGACATCCAAAAACCTAGCCCTGGGAGATGAAGCGCCAAAAGTCATGTGGGCCCCGTTTGGGTAAGTTGGTGCATCAACTTCCCGGGGTCGTAACTTTTGCATACGATCTCTGTTTTAGGCGTATGATAGCTCGTTGGAAATATCTATCCGAGGTCTACACCACTTGAGACAAAATAACATTATTTGATGATATTTTGCGACAACAACATACCCAAAAAAACATCGTTTAGGGCCTCAAAATGGCCCCGGAAGTTCAGGACCTGAAAAAACTGCTAAAAATAGTAAACTGTGCGAAAACTGAAAAACTGAAAGAAGCAATGGTGGGGGTCCAAGTGGAATAGGTGGGTGGCCACCAATATCCACCTGGATCACAGAGCCATCTGATAAGCATCTTCCACCGTTCGGATGGTAACCATGCTCATCTCATCCTGGATATCATATCTCAGGCCATTCATATACCTGGCAACTTTTTCATCATCACTCTGCCGATGACCCACCCTGATGTTCAGTTTATAGAATTCCTCAGTGTATTCTTTCACTGTAATCAGCTTCTGTCTCAGGTTCTACATTCTCCTGAACATAGTGATTTGATAATCCATGGGGATGAATTTCGCCTTCATCTTCGCGATCATCCTGTCCCAACTCTTAATCTTCTGCTTGCCCTTGTAGCATCTGTCAGCTTGTAGTTCATCCCACCACAATGCTTCATGTCCTTTCAAGCGTGTAGCAACATGATTGACTTTCTTGTCTTCTTCGACGTCTTCGTAGTCGAAGTAAGTATCTAGAGATCTAATCCAATCTAGAAGCTCCTCTGCATCCAAGTTTCCCCCGTAAACTGGAATGTCCATCTTTGCTTTTGCACCCATCCTGGTAATAGCTTTGATAAAACGCTTGTTTGATGCATCTTCAGCTGCAACTTCTTCTTCACGTTCAGCCTCAACCTCACTTTCGGAATCACTTAGATTCCCAGCACCAACTGTGCATCTTTGCGCTGTCTCCATGTCTTCGAGTCTAGCTCGGAGGTCTCTCATCTATCTCTCTATGGCTGGATCAACTATCTGCCTGCCTCTTCTTCTCTGCACTTCCCTATCCTCTGGATCAAGTGACTGCCTATCTCTCTTTGGCGGCATGGTGAATTTCCTTCTTCTCTGCTACAGAAAGCAAAGAAATTTTCTTTCTCTAATACCACTTGATGCAGTTGCACCTGCAGGCACGTCCGCTCACAGGATCTTCTCCTTCCTCGGCCCAAAGAACACTAACCGGTCCTTCTATTTCCCTATAGGGAAATCTACACCCACAACACTATTCACACGATCCCCTCTCTTTACTTATCGGAGGATCAGAACTCACGGCTTTGCGAGTTCAAAGGTCGAACGCTATACTCTCGGATCGTCGAGACCCGATATCTCAGTCAACGCTGACCTTATCTTACCCTGTCGGGACTTCTACTCTATCGCGATTTTTCCACTCGCGATGTCAAGTACCCGGCTCTCCGACTCCCGATACTCGATACACCGAAACACTGACGCACACGTGCGAGTTGACTTTTCCACTTCCCGTTACTTCTATCGGGATTTCGGGGTTCGCGGGATCGCGAATCCTGATGTCAATGGGTTCAGAACTTTACTTTCCCTGAACTCTGATACGATGTGCCACTTTTCCTCCACTCGCTGACTCCACTGTCGCCCACGCACACTGCCTTTTGACTGTCGGGATATCGCGTATCGCGATATCGCGATTCCTGTTGCAATAATTTGGAGCCTCGACTCACGAAACCCCGATCCACGATATGCGTGTGAATCCAATGACCCTCGTAGTCCTGATCAACGGCTCCGCCCCTCCTGAGCTTGGAACCTTTTGGGAATAAGTCATCATATCTTCCCTGCACCTTTCAATTATCTAACGGCTTATGGTGATTCATGAATTCTCCTTGGGGAATTTCGACCGTCCGTTCCTTCCTGATGAATCCCGCGAATTGAGTCCATTACTTCCTCCACGAAGACTTGTTCACCTACGCACAAACTTGCAATGCCTACTTGAACACTTCAAACACAAATTCTCTGTGCAATCCTTCGACAAATTCGAAGACCTATCCTTCCTAAGCTTTCCACGACTTTCAAGTCCTCAGAAAGAAACTTTGCACGCACTCCTTGAGGCAAACCTCCAACCACGTCTGAGTTTTGGAGTCTTCGACTTTGCTCACACCTGCAACAACAATCCTTTGACGACTCACTCAAGTTAGCAACCCTGAGACTTTCCCCTGGCCTGCGCACTCCTTGCATGACTCCTGTGTCCAACTACACCTTCTGGGGTGAATGAGAACAAAATCTAAACTATTCGAGCTTCCATCAACGCACTCCTTGCGGACGACTTCAACTGCATTCCTTGCAGGAATCCTTGCTCGGATAGAGAAACAATTGAAACTCATTTCTTCTTCCTTCAAAATTCAAACTTAAACATGAAATCACATACACAACATATAAAAGCAGATGTATAACAAGAACAAAAAATTCATGAGCGCATCATTTAACATCAACACACAGAGAAAAGACACAAAACCATGGATTTGAATCAACTTCTTCTATTAATTCAAGATCTATACATGGATGTTCTTTTACAACTCTCTGTTCTTCTCCTGTGCTCTCCCTGCTCCAACTATTTTGCCTATTCTACAGTGTACAATGAGGGTGTCTATATCTGTTTTCCCTCCTCCTTTCTAAAACTGTCTAATCTATGAATTCAAGTCTATCTACCTGCATTAACTAGTTTAAATGCCTCCTATCTACTAAGTACAAGAGAGAATCACTCAAGGTCCAATACAATATGCAAAGGTGCTCCTTCATAAATGGCTTCATTAAAGATTTGGTGCATCAATTTCAAAAAGATTTTCAAGCAATTTATCATGTGCTCAAAAATATGTTGTGCTTGCTCCATGCTCGCTTGACTATTACGATGCTCCTGCATCAGCTTACAAGCCGAGGATGGGTTTGGATATAACTTAGGTATATTTTCAAACCCCTGGGGATCCATTTCCTTTCTATGCATCCCATAAGAACCTATGGGCTCAAAATATCCTTTTGGGCTAACTCTATTGGAAAGAAGGGTGGCTTTCCATGAGATCAGTGGGATATTTTGTTGTGTTTTCATTGAATGGGGGGGGGGGGGCGATAATCGCCTTCATGTGCACATAGGTGATGGAATTATGTTCCAAATGGGATATCAAGATCATGGAGGGATGAAAATATTGGAAAATTATGTCGAGTAACTGAAATACCTCTCTAGGGCCCCCTTTAGAAAAAACATGTGGAGAAATATGAATTTTCAAACTTTTTCGACTAGCTTTACCCTGATCTTCATTAAATGGATCTTTGTTATTTAGTATAGTATTTGGAAGGCCTAAGAGGCAATTAAGCACAATTTGGTTTGGAAAATTGATTCTTTGTGGAAATTCCTATCTTGTAATGATCACAACCTTTGGAAATCATAAGAAATCATGTCTGAAGGAAAATTATTGGTTGAATATTATTATTTTTTGGCTAAGAAACATTTTAGGAAAGGCATTAAAACCACTAGGATATTTATGAAATTCATGTGAGACATGAGAATAATTAATCAGCCTTAAAGGTCAAGTTCAATCCAGTAAATCCTAATAGGTTTATCATTGATAGAATTCAAGGCCTCATCCTTGATAGTATTTTTCTTATGTTCGTCTTGCAAGCCCAGTGGTGCGATTGGAGGTGGAACATGACTAGGAAATTAAAGATGTATAAATTAGTCAACGAATATCTATAACTTGCTACTAGAAATTCACTAAACATAATATTAAATAATATGTTGAGACTTAAGTCCAAGAAAAAAATTTGGCTTTTAATATTGAGTCCATATGAAATCCCATTTGGAGCCCAAAAGGCCCACTTTTCATGGTCTTTGGTACACGATGACCTAAATATTAGATAGCAATTGCATTACTTGGGGGTGCCTTGGCCTAAATTCCTCATGTGTGGATAGAAGGAAATCATCAATCACCTCTTTTAATTGTGTAGCTTTGCTAAATAGGCTTGGGATTATGTCTCTAGGTTTTGTAGGCAATTTCTCTATCCTCTCATTTCCTAAAAAATATCCTTTCTAGGAAACAAAATACCATGGGACATTGAGTTTTTTACAACCTCACATATGATTAGTGTCCATATTTTGCATCAAATATAGAAAACACAAAATGAATGGTTTTTTAATAAGTCGTGGCATTGACTTATTTTACCTAGCATGATGGTTCCCTAATTTGTAACCATCTACAATTGTAAATTTAGGTGCATACACACAAGGTGGAGATAGGTGGTGTACTTGTGTTATTTGTTATATTTGTTTGACAAGGTTATTTGCACCATGATTAGAGTACCCATTGTTGGTCATTTGTCATCTCATTATTAGGCTTTTGTTGTTGGTTGCACCATGATTAAAGTACTCATTGTTGGTCATTTGTCATCTCATTATTAGGATTTTATTGTTGGTTGACCTTGTCATAGATATGGCTATGTTTTTCTTGAATAGAAAAATTATTGCAAAATTTGGCCTCCACTCTAGTTTCTTGAAGTGCTCAAGTTCGATAAGTTTTATCGTGTTCTTCTAGTCATATTTTGATCTAGGTGGATCTCGGTGGCCATCCACCTTCTCCACTAAATCAATGTTTCTGAGCCTATGGTTTTGATCAACCAAGATATTCACCCTTTTGGTGGGGAATGTAATGTAATTCCATGCCCATTTTTAATGTAATGCAATTCCTACAACGTTAAGGTACCAGCTCCCATTAGAAATTTGTAGTTAAGTGTGCTTGGGATAGAATAGTACTAGTATGGGTGACCTCCTGAGAATTCCTAGTGTTTTACATGCCTATGAAATTTTGTAAACTTAGACCAATTTATCTCACATGCATCACGAGAATTATTCTCCTCTCACTCTCTCATATATAGTCGAGGTGAAGGATGTCCTTTAAGCATGCAATGGAGTGTGATGTAAATCTTGTTGTGAATGAAGCGTAGCCAACATCTATTTCTCTTTAGAGATACGCCACCCCATTCTAGCCAGTTTGTGTTCTATAATGTTTTTTTATTTTATTCATTAATAGAATTTGGGTTTAATAGTATTTATGTCTTTCTACTATATTTATCTTTATATCTCATTTGATTCTCAAAATAATTTGGATCAGTGGTATCATAGTAGTATTCTCCTTATCGTTTCTCAGAGCATGTGTCCGACAAGGTCAGGGTATAGAGAGTTGGGTCTCAAGCTAGCTTCACTTGAGGACAACTACTCTCACCATCCCAAGCAACCTCCCATGGCAGATGAAAAGAGAAATGATAGAGCATAAGATAATTTCAATATGTTGCTCGAGGAATCCACCATGCAATAGAGGAATGAGATGATGGATAAATTTTCTTAGATCCTTTTACGACCACTGATGGTGGCCGAGGCATCTTCGAAAAGTAGCCATTTCTAAGGTGCAACACCCTTCAAGGTACAAGTCAATTTTGATATCCCCTTGTTTGAAGGCTAGATAGATGCAGATGCTCTAGAAAAATGGTTGAATATACTAGAAGGTTATTACTATGTCAAAAAAAAATTGAGAGTGAAAATATCACCTTCATGCTCCTTAAATCCCTTCCCCATGTCAAATCTTGGTGGGAAGGTTACTGGGAGAGGTAGATCGTGGATGAATCTATGCCATTCAGGAGAGAACCCACTTGGGAGGCCTTTATAGATGCCATCAAGGAGGATTTCTATCATGTCAGAAACTATGATGATCAATACATGAGATGGATGACTTTGTGTCAGAAAAGAGACTAGACAATGTCGGAGTACACTAACATCTTTCATGCCTTATGCTCAAAGATGGGTATCAAAGACTCCGAGTGGCACCTATTTTTTTGAAGTACCACAATGTCCTGCACAGGTACATTCAAACATAGATGGATTTCTTAGACATATCCTCACTAAGAGCTTCTTATCAATATGCATTCAAAATTGAGTAGAAATTCAAGCAATAGAGTAAGTGGGAGTTCGGGTTTGCAAATATGCCACAACAAAAGCATGGAAAAGGCAACCCTAACTCACAGAACGAAGGACACAGAAAGGAGATTCAATATCAAGAAAATCATTCCAAGAAACTAGCTAAGAAGGGTGATGGGATGTCTAAGAAAGACATCAAAAAGTGGTGTGAGTTCTACAAAATCCCTTGAAACAACACCAATGAATGTTGCTTGAAACAATAATTGGTGGTCGAGATCAAAGAAAAGGAATTAGAACCTGAATTAGAATTTGATTCAGAGCATAATAAATGGAAACATATAATCAATGCATAACCCACTACTACCATCGCAACCAAAAAAAAAACCAGAAGAACCNAACCATAAGAGCCTAAGGAGGGGGGGGGGGTGCCTCTTCCACTCACAAATGTGGTTAAAGGGGACCCAACTGCATTTCATTGTTGACAAGGGGAGTCAAAATAAATTAATCTCAACTAAGGTTATCAAGATATTGAAGTTTCCAATGATTCCACACCCAAAACCATACACCATTGGATGGTTGAGCCAGGGATGAGACATCCATGTTATCCAATAGTGTTTCCTATCCTATGACATCAATACCTTCAAGGATGAGGTATTGTTTGATGTTTCCCCACTTGAATTCTATGATGTTATTTTAGGATAACCATATATGTGGAAACACCACACTATCTATGAGTCTCAACCATGTAGTGTCATTGTTACTCTGGGAGGTCAGTTCTACAGGGTACGAGAGGTAGCTCCAATTACTGCCATTTCATTGATCTCACAAAAATAGTGTTGTAAAGTAATCTCTCAGACCATTAATTTTTCCCTATTCATGATCCAATTAGAAGGTGAACAGAAGGTCTAGAAAACCACTATAGCCTTGTCCCAAGACCTTTCTATCCAGCAGAAGTAGGTCGAAAAGATTGTAGAAGAGCACGAAGATATTTTTAATTTACCTACGGGGTTTCCTTTGCACTACCACATATCATGTCCCATTGACTTGGTGCCCAGTGCTCCCTTACCCAATGGTCCAATCTATAGTTGCTCCCTTATAGAGAATGAAAATCTTCCATATGTTTAGCATAGCTCTATTGGCCATAGTCCTTTTCAATTGTGCTTGGGGTTCCAACTATTGGCCCCCATTGATATAACTCTTATTGTTGCATCTTCATCGACAATTTACTCCCACACTAAAACCAAGTTATATCATGTAGCCATATTTTTTGAATGGATCCAACACCTCCACCAATAGGTTCATGACCTCTTTTCACATGCCAAGTACAAGTAGGAAAACTACTTCAACAAGGAAAGCAACTCACGAAAGTTCAAATTTAGAAAAAAAAATCCTCATCTCCCGAGGGAACTTGATGCAATGGGGACTATTGCTTCCTAAGGGGGGAGGATTGATCTAGGTGTATCTTGGTGGCCATCCACCTTCTCCAGTGAATCAACATTTCCAAGCTTGTCATTTTTATAAACCTTGATATTCATCATTTTGATGGGGAATGTAATGTAATGCATATTCATTTTTAATGTAATGTAATTCCTACAACATTAATGCACCATATCCCATTAGAATTCTGTAGTTAAGCACACTTGGGCTAGAGTAGTACTGGGATGGATGACCTCCCAAGAAGTCCTAGTGTTTTGCATGCCTATGAAATTTTTAAAACTTAGACCAATTTATCCCACATGCATCATGGGAATTGTTGGGCCTTCCTTTTTTGGAAATGTCAAGGTTTTGGGGAAAACGACGTATGCGATTTGGAAAATGAAGAAGCAATGGAAAAATAGTTAGAATAATGGAGAGATAACTGAAAGTGTAACAACAACAGAGACAACCAAAAGCGCCATGCACCATATGGATGAGTAGTAAAAAAAGGCCAAGAGCATCGAGCACCAACAAGGAAAAGCTGGAAAAATAGTGGAACAAGGAATTCAAGAAGCAACCAAGAGAAACATATAAAGTGGAAGTTAATGCGACGAGGAAGAGGTTAATAAAGCACATATGAGAGATATATTATTACTATTATTGGTTGGATTGGGATCGAGTCATATTTGATAAAATATTGTAAAGGGATTTACTAGTAGTATTGTTCTTGCAGAGTAGGTTTGGAGTCTATAATGGGTATTTGGGGCTAGATCGCATTGCAAAAGTTATTGCATGAGAAGTAAATTTATTGTATGACAAAAAAGGGATATGTTGCTAATATAATGGACTATTTTGAGGCCTAAAATTCTTATTCTTATTGATCTGTTTTGATGTATATGAATCTTGTTGATTAAGGTTGGTTGTCATTGATGTCAACCCTTGAAGAAAGCCCCACAACACAAAGGTTTGGGTAATGGACCCAAGATTGTTTGATGTAAAGATGACTCATTATTGTCTTGTCATGGTTGATAAGAAGTAAATATGGATGAACTCCAAAGTGGTCCCCTTATGGTGAGATCCCTCATAGGAAGACGCTTTGCGGAGTATGAGAACCCATGATTAATTGTGGAATAATGACATGAAGGACAATGAATTTGTCCGTTAAACTATCCTATATGGATAGTACTTGTCATTCCATCTATGGTGGTATGTGGAACGTCACATAACTCCTCACGGTTAGAGAGTTATGGCCATGAGAAGTTGGAGACCCCAGGTTTGGGTAATGGACCCAAGTTTGTTTGATGGATAAAAGTATGAGTTATGATATGTTTTCAGATAATACTATTCTATATGGATAGTACATGTCATTCCATTTCTGGTGGTATGTGGAATGTCACATAACTCCTCACGGTTTGAGAGTTATGGCCTTACGAAGTTGGAGGACCCTCATATGTCATCTAGAAGCCCCAAA
>ML787917.1:313960-339659 GCA_009831015.1 Picea engelmannii | reverse complement strand
GAAATTAGAAGTGGGTTAACCCTAAAATAAGGAAAGTGGGGCCAAGTGACCTAGAAGATGTTTTTAAGGAAGCTACTTGGAGAGTATAAATAAGAGGCAAGGCTCTCTCATTTCAATCACACTTAAGAATATTGAATATCTATAGGTGTCTGAGGTAACCATGGATATCTAAGCCAAAATTCTGAGGGAAGGTGAAGAAAAGAAGGCCGAAATGCAAGGAAGGATAAATTCTTTTGATGGTGTTTTCTAAGGTATGTTATTTACAGGTTATCTCACCATTTTCGCTATAATTCTTTTTCTATAATGATTCAAATCATGAAATTGATATTCCATTGATAAAACATATCCAAGTATCCATGGTAAAAAATTCAGATTGTGGGTCATTGTATTTTTGGAGTTACACTTTGTGGAAAATAGGATTTGTGGCTAGTCCTGAAACTAGTCAAAAACAGGTGTTTCGGGTAAACACATCATAAATTATTCATAACGTATCCAAATTCCATGAAACAAAATGTGTTGGTTATGGTAAGTTATTTAGTATTCTTTTTCATAGTTTCATATCAATTCAACAAATATTCCGTGCGGGGCACGCTCTACAAGGTCGCTCTCTAGAATAAGCCAAAATTTAACAAGGTATGCCATTTTTGTTATAAATCCTTTTTTGAGAGGTTCCAAGTAGGGAAACCTGGAGGAATTGCATAAAACACACTGAAGAACATTGTGTATCAGTTTCATATCTTTATACATTACAGGTACAAAGTTATGATTTCTTCAAGTTACGGTTGTTGACTAATCCAAAACTAGGCATGTGAGACAAAATAAAAGTTTGATGAAAATGTTAGTCTATTGTTTTTGAAGTTAAGGAAGGTTTGTAGAAATTTGATCATATACACCAGGTCTATTACAGAGCTACAAATCAGATTTGGATGATGAAATTTATGAGGGCTTTTGATTGAGGTACATGTTGAGTACATGGTTGAGACAAGTAGTTGATGAGTTGGCACATACATGAGGTGTATAGTTGATGATGTTGGTACATATTGATGAGTCATAGTTGATGAGTAGTTGACACGTGATTGGTGCATACTTGTTACATGGTTGGATGCACTTGTTTATGGTACATGTTGATTACAGGTTATTTGGTACAAGTTGGTGCATGGTTGATGCACTTGTTTATGGTACATGTTGATTACAAGTTGAGGTACAGGTTGATGCATGGTTCAGATTGATTGGTATAGGTTTACAATGGCATATCTCATAGTGATAGGTTGACAGTGGTTCCATCATTCTACTTCTACTTCAGGGTGGCAGGACGGGGCAAGAACAGGTGGTTGTAGCCACCTTCCGGTTGTAGCCGGAGAACATAGGGGGTTGTAGCCTCCTTCTGGTTGTAGCCAGAGAATTGGGGAGTTAGAGATTCCCTCAAGTTGTATCCTGAGAAACTAGGGGGTTGGAGCCTCCTTCCAGTTGTAGCTGGAAAACAAAGGAAGTTGGTGCTTCCAATGAATGTAATTCTTCAAGACATATAAGAAAAAACATTCTATGGTTTTCTCTCGATTTGGGTTTCCATGTAAAACACTGGTGTACTGTGTATGTGTATGTTTGTTCATTTTTTCATTTCTTATTTACTATATAGTTATTGGATGACAATGCTTCATTGATATAACACTTGGATTATATGGTTAAAAAGGATTAAATTGCTCTATTACTGATTCACCCCCCCTCTCAACAATCCAACAAGAAACATATAAAGTGGAAGGTAATGGGACAAGGAAGAGGTTAATGAAGCGCATATGAGATATATATTATTACTATTATTGGTTGGATTGGGATCGAGACAGCTTTGATAAAATATTGTAAAGGGATTTACTGGTAGTATTGTGCTTGCGGAGTAGGTTTTGAGTCTATAATGGGTATTTGGGGCTAGATCTCATTGCACAAAATATTGCATGAGGAGTAAATTTATTGTATGACAAATACGGGATATGTTGCTAATATAATGGACTATTTTGAGGCCTAAAATTCTTATTCTTGTTGATCTGTTTTGATGTATATGAATATATGTTTCTGTCACGCTATTATTTCTTTCTTGTATAGTTAGTATTTGATCATTGTTTGTGTATGTCTTTGGTATCTATTATGTGTCTCTAATATGTGTTCAGATAAATATGATGTTGCATTCTCCATGACTCACTTCATCATCCAAGTGTCTGCTACACCTCGGGTGAGAATTCTTTCCCTTGTGGGAGGATGAATATGTCGATGTTGTTAAACTACATCGGTGCCTTTTGTTGGCAACCTTAGAGAACCCTGATCTCAACCTTGCACCAAAAAATGGTTCCATTGTAGAGACTATTCCAGAGCTTGTGATGTATATCAAAGTGTTGGTAAGCCATCACGTAGGGATGAGTTTCCCTTACACCCTATTCTGGCTCTTCAATCTTTTTAAAAATGGGTAGTTGACTTTATCAAACCCATCAATCTGCCAGCCAAGCATTCCAAGGAAAGATATATCATCATGGATATAGACTATCTTAATCATTAGGCCGAAGAAGAGCCGATCAGGGATTGCACTACCAATACAATATTCAAGTTTATTTTTGAGACCATCATTACTCATTTTGGGTGCCCAAGGAGTTTAACCAGTGACCAAAGTGAACATTTTATCAGTGACACCATAGTCACTCTCACTCGTGAGCTCCTAATTCAACACCACAAAAGTAATATGTATCATCCACAAGCAAATAATACAGTGGAGGAATTTAAAAATATTATGGAGACATGATTAACCAAGGTATGTTGCGCAAATAGGGATGATTGGGATGAAAGAGTTCCAACAATATTATGGGCTTACATGATTATTAGAAAGAAGTTGCATAAGTACACTCCTTTTGAGTTGGTCTATGGTATAGAAGTAGTCATCCCAGTTGATTTCATCACCCTAATTTTATATATTACATATGTGACTCATATGATAGATGATGAATCAGTTGCAGACTGGGTCACAGAGAAATTAGAATTGGATGAAGAAATAATTTTAGTCGATTTTCATCAGACCATGGAGAAGGCTCGATAGAGGTCTTGGAATGACATACACATTAAGATCAAGATGTTTTTTCAAGGTTATCAAGTCCTGTTATATGACAAAAAGTATCAAAAACATCCAGGGAAGTTATAAATGCACTGGGTTGGACCATTCATGGTTGAAAATTTTTGGGAATTAGGACCTCTCAGACTGGTGCAACTAAATGGTATTCTTCATCTTGGATGGGTGAATGGTGCACACCTGACCCTACATTTCTAATCATTGAAAGAGGTTCCGCAACACTCCTATCATAGGGAGTGAATAAATTAGGTAGGTTTCTATTTTGTTTTGTTGTTTTCCCTGTCTATCCAATAAATAGTGACATGTCAATTTTCATTTCCTAGAGTCTAGTTGTTGATGTCATTTTGTCTAGTCCGGATCACACCTTTGTGGTCGAGGAAGAATCAATGTCAACTATTTTCTTCATTTAGTATTTTTTGAGGTCCAATTCATCATCACATCGTTGTCATTATGTTCCTTAAATACAGTTCATACCTTTCCATTCCAATTTTGGCCACACATATCAAATCCATTTAAGTCCAAAATGATATCTGTACTTTTTCGATTAACTGTCAGTGTGCTTGTTAAATGTTATAGATGTCTTGTCTTGTCAAAGTTATATCCTTATTTATGCTCATTATTACCTAAATCACTTATTAGATCTTGTTGTGCTCGTAGGTCATATCCATCGTTAATGTTGCATTAATTCTATCCTATCCCCCTTAATGATTGTTTAATGCTTTCTTCTCGTCACTCCATGATGTTTCCTATAAACTCATCATTGCCTGACTGCTCAAGTTATTGTGTTTTATTCAAGTAATTTTCATACCCATCCCTAGAGCCTACCGAGTGTTATGTGCATCCTCGCCTGCATCCACATCCTTCTGTTGAGATTGTATATTCACGCAGGTGTCCCACCATGGGTCATGCTACAACTGCTCGTGGGGGCATTCCCAAGGAAGTTTTTTTAGTAGACATCATTAATTTGTGGGTTACAGTTATAGCAGAGTTATGGGGTAATGTTGAGCAAACTCGGCTCATCGATGCAGATTTTGCGAATGCGGCCTTGTTCCCATAAATGAAAGATGAAGAATATATGGAGTATTTCCCATTACTGTCAGGTGATATTGACACAGAATGGAAGACCTCCTATGTACCACTATGATATTCCACACTCATGAACATGCATGATTTTCCAGTATTTGGGGCTACATGAGAAGTCGGGTGCTGCACCAAATTCCTCATCTGTCATGTCCACAATAGATACTTGTGGTTGGACATAGAATACCTAATTTGTGCCAACGATATTCACCAGCTTACCAGTCTCTCAATCTAGGGTGACAATGTTACAAAGGAATTCCAAGGGTCAAGGAAACACATCAAGAAGAAGGGAGAGGTTAGCCTCTATGATAATTTCAGCAGTAGACGAGGGGGTCGAGGATCCCTAGTTATGCCCATTCTTCTTGAACCAATCCGATGTTCCAGATAACTGATTGCCAACAAAGTAATGGAAAAATACACCAATGGGGAATGCACGTTGGATTCCCTCTCAATTGTCGATTTTTGTGCACAAGTTGTCATCTTGGATTGGTGTTAATATTTAGGGACCGAAATGTTGCAGGCTTTCACGGATGCACACGAGAAGGATACCTACTTCATCTATGGATACCACCTAGTTGTGTTTGCAATGTGGAAGTGGCGGCCACCAATAGGGAGGGACTTAGCAGTAACATTAGACAATCAAATGGAACGCCCGTACTGATACCGCCAATTCTTCATTCAACAATGGTGCTTTCCTGTAGTGGCACAATGAGCTTGTCAATGCCACCTAGTGCTGTAGGATTCCATAGGATATCCTCAATCAACATACAAAAGAAATATTGTTTGGCATGAATAGATACCACAATTTTGTGCAGTGAATGGGTACAACTGCAAATCAATTTCACACTCCTCCCTTTCCCTACTACCTTAACGCGAAAATTCTATACAAGAAGGCTTGCTCATGGCTTGGATTCAAGAGAGTGAAGAAGAAGTATTATGTTTCCTATTAAATACCTACCATTTCTCATTGGGAGGTGCTAACACCAACTAATGTTCCAGGTTCCAGTACATTGGCCACAAAAAGAGAATGCATTCCCTCAGAGTCAGCGAAGGACAAGGAAGAGGAGGCATTTTCAAGGGCAGTTCCACTGCAATTTCCGTCAATTCCTGATGATGCTACATTTTTAGGTAAATTACTCTATGACATCCTTACAATTTCATTTCCTCCAAAGAAACACCACTCTAGCTCTCCATCCACATCTTCCACTGATCCCATCATCACATATGCGCTACCCACTTCTTCACTTCCACCCCATGCCTGCATTATTATCCCTACGTTGTTGTTTGTCCCTATCATCAATATTCCTAATGAACCCATAGAACAACTGGAATCCACCCCTATAATTCAAGAGATTGAGTGACAAACTGCTAGTTCTATTGCAGGAATCCCCTCCACCACTCCATCATCCCTTCCCCACACTAACGGTAAGACCACTAAGAAGTGTTTGGTGACCCATTCACTATGACTACAAAAATCACAGTCTCCCTTCCATACACCTTCCCCAACATTCCATGGGTCCATGTTTCACTCGACACCCCACCAGAGAGAAAACCCATTCCTTATCTCTCTAAAGTACAAGATGTGCACGAGAAGATGAGTCAAGATCCTCAAATCGACCTAATGGATACCCAAGAGAACACTCATTATGCTCATAATACGAGCTCCATTAAAGAACATATTGCACCACTACTACAGGGTCTACAATAGTGTCAATACTGGAATTGTGCCTAGAGCACACAAATGTGGTTGGTATGCTTCCTCAAGAGGTCCATGACAGACTCACACGTAACTTTAGAGGTACTTCTGCTAATCATGATGGCGATGGCACCCCCAATATTTTTGAACAATCCGTCACCAGATCCCTACCACTTACATCAAGGTTTCCCATGGATCCATCTCTCACTAGTGGCGAGATTACATCCTGGTCCACACCGTAGATCTTGCATCTTATTTATCCGAAAATTCTTAAACACCACTTATTTCTTTTATACATATAGTATCTAACTTGATCAAGAATAATTAACCGATTGTATTGGGGTGGTTTGTAGAATTATAATGATGTGATTTTTTATCCAAAAAATCATAAAATTAAGATTAGATTGCTTGATGATGGTAAGATGACACAAGATAAAATAAAAGAACTCAAATTACATACTTTTGTTCCATTCAATCTAATGAAAACTGCCTTCTCCATCTCAACTATCAAAAATCACATGTAAAATGACTCACATATTCCAATTTAATGGATGCACTTAAATTCCATTACTCAAAACAATAAAATAGCTTCACCATTGAAATCCTTGTGAAATTCTTAGAATTTTGACTATAAAGTCAACCAATTTCCAAACTAGCTCAATTTCACACTTTCTGGCATGTAAAACAATGCATTAAAGGCTCATTAATGAAAAATTGAGTGAGAAGTTTTACAAATGACCTCAAATAACAAAATAGACCTTATATTATTGATCCTTATGAAAAATCGTGCAGAAATGACATAAAATACTTGAAATTCCGTCAAGGTACCATTCGACACGCTTTATGATGCAACACAAACTAAGCTTGTACTTGCACGTACTTCAATGCATCTGTACAATTTCATAAATCATGCCCTATCTTGAAATTCATGCATTCCTTGCTTTCGGATCCATTATGTCTTAGATTTTTTGCACATAGGGATTTGTGCCCATTAAATAGGCCACGATCCTAACCCCCCATCTGAATTAGCTGCAATTTATTACTAAATTAGGCAGGAATCTCGCTAAATGTGGGGATGTTGTCTTAGTGGTTAAAACCATCTTCTAATATAGTGGAGGTCAAGGTTTTATTCCCCTTCCAAGTTACACATGCATTTTTTTTGGGTTTAATATATGGTTTTATATACTATATGTAGTATACATATGGTTATAAACCATATCCGTTGGCATATAGTTTATTGCATGGAATATGGTATATAATATATACCATATATTGTATACCCGTCAACATTTTTATTATGGTTTGAAGCCATTGCATGTTAATCTCCCTGTGCAAACTATGTTGTGGTTACATGATAGTTTAACAGACCAGGGGATAAGGGTCGAGGAGTTAGGCCCTCGGCCCTTTAGCCGCCCAAATGAATTTTAATGCAACTTTAAATAAAATATATGTCACTCATATATTAAGTTGTATTGTGTTTCTTGTTGGTTAGGGAGACTTTGTTAAGGTGTTGGTGGCTATGGAGGTAATGGGGTCAAACCCTGTTGACTCACAAAATTTTATACAACTCTACCAACATTAGCCAATATTGGCCAATGGGGGGCTGCCATGTGGTAGCCTCTTATTGGATATCCAATGCCATGTGTCAATGAACCAATGGTCCACTTGTCAACCTATAAGTCATCCACTAGATGCCAACTCAGCTACCTAGTCATTGTACAATCAATCCACACAACACCATGGGGTGTGGCCACATCACCTGAACAATCGTGCCACGTGTCACTGTATGGTCATGAAACATGTCCTTTAACCCCTTTGACTTTTGACTTTGACTGCTTATAAATTTTGCATACAAACTTTGTTTGACTTTTCGTTTGTGCGATTGGAAAGTTGTCGACGAGATATACACATTGATGTCATTTTCAAGATGATTTGAGATGGTATAATTTTGAGATTTTATGGATCCCCTGGGACCTCTATGAGAGTTCCGGATCCTCCTAGGCCTCTATGAGCATTCCTTATATCCTCCTGTATTACTTATTCGTGCCTCCATTGATCAACTCGAGCAATGGATAACTTCGATCGAGTAGATGAATGAATAGCTCACACAACAAACGCACTAGTTGCGTCAGAACATAGTTGTGGCATCTATAGTTAGGGATCATGAGCATGGATTGTGCACACAGTCTGGGTCTACTATTACGGTTGTTTCCGACAATTTCATCCAAGTGTGGCCCACATTCAGGAAGCTTGATCCTGAGCTCCCTAAGGATATTATCCAGGTTGCACCAGTGCACCATGTTGACCTTATGGAAGAGGCATGGACACAATTAGTGGGGAGAATGAACAACCTACAGTAGCATCTAGAAGTTATTCGACTCAAGGAGTAGGATCATCTTAAGTCCATGCTCGAGAATATCACCCAGGTTGTTGATGAAGGCGACATGGCTCGATCCTCCCTTCATCATTGGGCTGGTGAGTGCAGTCATCTATTTTCCATGGTCAACGACTGGGTTGACATCTTAGAATAGAGGAACAAGCAAGTAGAATAAATATGGATTCAAATCCAACATATGAACAAGGAGGAACATGCAATCACTGACCCCATTGCATAGTATGAGAAGTTTGTAGAGATCCAATAAGCCGACAAAAGACTCGATGAGATGTGCAAGTCTACTCAAGCTTCCATGAGATAACTCAGGGACTTAAAGCTTGCAATTCAAGATACCTATGTCAAGATGCAACAATTTGATTTTTCTATAGAGATTGAGTGGCAAACCTCGCTAGCCACTAAGCATACGAAGTCCAATGTTGGAGCTGTGCAGGAATTTGTGGTGATCACTTCCATTTTGGTGTAGAAGTGGTAGGACCAGGTGGATTAGTATGACAAATTCTACTAGCAAGTAGTAAAGTTCATCCCAGAGTTTGGCCCTCCGTTTAAAGGAATCCCCAGTGAGGAAGCAGAGGGATGACTTGGGATGAGTCAACGGTTGTGGTCAAGGCTTGTTGGGCCCTTTGTTTATGGAAATGTCAAAGTTTTGGGGAAAGTAGCATATGCTAGCTAGGAGATGAAGAAGCAATGGAAATATAGTAAGAAGAATAGAGAGCTAACTAAAAGTGTAACAACAACATAGACAACCAAAAGAGCCATGCACCAGTTGGACGAGCTATGAAAAATTCCAAGAGCATCGATCACTATCGAGGAAAAGTAGGAAAAATAATAGAACAAGTAATCCAAGGAACGTCCAAGAGAAAAGTATAAAGAGGAAGTTCGTGCGATGAGGAAGAGGTTAATGAAGCGCACATGAGAGATATATTGTTACTATTGTTGGTTGGTTTGGGATCGATTTTGATAATATATTGTAAAGGGATTTTTTGGTAGTATTGTGCTTTCACAATAGGTTTTGAGTTTGTAATGGGTATTTTTATTGTGCAATTTGTACTTTCCCAAAGCCAAATGCAAGTGGATACTGAATTTTTGTAACAAGGAGGATGACCTATCACTGTCACCTTACTAGGACACCTCTTTCTATTTAAAATTAGTACCCTAGGGGAGACGTCCCTAGTGACCTGGGGGTTTGAGAAGGATAAGGTAAAAGTTATAAGAAAGTCCCACCCCTCTCACAACTCACTCTGATCAAAATTTCTAGGGTTTTATTGAGATGAAGCAAAATATAATTTAAGTGTACCTACCCAGAACAAGACAACAAGTATAAAATAAATGTTGTTTGTAAGTACCATACGATGTCAATGCTTCATAAAACCATGAACTCATGAAAGATAAACAAGATGATGCAAAACTGAAGCAATATAAATATTTATAACAATAATGTATATTTAGCAATGACTATGACAAGTTATGCCTTGATAATGCTTTAACAATGACAAGAAATAATAGCCTTAAATTGTCAGAATGATAATGTTTGTCAAAAGCAATTATGGCAATGTCTAATCAGCTTTTAATCTTGCTTTTAGGATGAATTTGTTGTTGTTATAGATGGTTGTATCAATCTTTTGCAACAACAACAAATTATTTAGCGAGTTAGTCTAATTTAGAGTTAGTAAGAATTAGTAAAAGTCTTAGGGAAAATGGTTTAAGAGTTGTTTGGTCAATCAATCAAGTACAAGGAGTGGACTAGTGCCTTTTAGAGTAATGGAGTAAAGGTTAGCAACATCAACTCTTAGAGGAAACAAAAAATGATAATAGGTAATCTAAAGGGATGGGTGAGATGATTGAGGTGTTAGTAACCTAAGGCCTCAATATCTAAACCCTAGAAGGAAAAAATGCTAAGAAGTAACTAACCTTAGGCCCTAGCGAGTTCCTTCTTCCTTAGTTCAAGATTGAAATAAAATATATGAAGCTAATGAAGCAATGCTACTAGAGTGCTACAAAGGTAGGGCTCTAGTGTATTCTTCAAAATAGATGTTTTCTAGCAAATTCAAGTAGGTGGAAAATTATAAGGAAAAATATAATAACATATGCTTCTCCCCCAGGGTTTCAAACTAGCAATTTCATAATCTTAGAAATGAACAAGAAATTTTACCATAACCATTCAAAAATAAATGAAGAATTGTAGATTTACTTACTTCATCAAGAATAATCTATCAACAAAACCCTAGTTGAAGATTTTCCACCATGAAAATGCCAAGATACACCAAGAATAGCCTCTCCGAGAAGTTGTGCACCACTTAATTTCATCCAAATACCCTTAAAGAGGGACAAATTTCAGACCTCACACTTGTGTGAGTGAAAGATGATGAAAAATATAATAGATTTATCTCTTATTTACACAATGATCATGACCTTTAATTAGAATTTAGTTCAGAAAAGGCCAACATGGCCAAATTACATAAAAAATCTATTTTTTACATATATGTAAAGAATTAAATCCTAAAATGTGCAGTAGAGGTGACGTCATTCCCTCCTAGGGTGACATTGGGCCTCATAGGTGGGACGTCAGGCTCCATGAGAAAAATGTTAGGCCTTCCAAGGCCTCTGAATGATGCCACATGTGCCACTTGGCACACAAATGCCTCCATCATGTCCATATGACATTGGGTGACGTCTAGGGTCACAAGGGTGACATCATGGGCCTCCCAAGGCCAACGTTCAGGGGGGAGAGAAATATTCCCCTAAGTCCAAGCCTGCCAAAGTGTCTCTGGTGGAATGTCCTTATTTTTCTCCAGTGCAATCCTCTTGTGTTTCTCTGCCCCTGGTTAGGGTTACAAAATCTATCTAGTGTGATTTTAGCCCCATGGAGGTCCAAACTAATCATCTCGCCATATGTACCTGTCCGTTGGGCATGATCTTGCAGCAATAAAAAGTACGCCCTCCATGGGCTCATAAGTCACAGGGATCATAGCAATGTCAATCACATATAATAATAAAATTACCCAAACATGTGCATCAAACCCCCCTTTATCTAGACAAATGCTCAAATACATTATGCAGTTTAACAAGCCAGGTTTGGAAAGGGTCTCAAGATGTCCTAGTGGGCTAATCCTCCTCAAGTTTGGGGTGTTTCTCAGGTGAAGTACAATCTAGGTCATGTAGGTGTATGAAATGGTGTAGGGAATGTTTGGGCAAGGGGTGCAGTGATAACAGGGAAATGTAGATCTTACTTGTGGGTGCCTCTGTAGAGGGCGAGTTGCACCTTGTCATGGATGCCATTTTTTCCTAGCCCATTCATGCCTTTTATTCTTTGTCTTATTGCTTTTTCTTTTCAAGAGAATAGTTGGGGGGAATTGTCATGATGTGGTGACTAGTGGTGATAGCGTTACCCACAAGCATTTCATGGAAATGAGAAGGATGGCTCATGATGAGACCCCCTTTCCCTTGGCTATTCCACCAAGAGCCACTACCCTGGTTTGGTGACAAGATAGATGGTAGTGTCATACCACTACATGCCCATGGACCTAATAGGATGCCTCATGATGAGACCTCCTATCCACCAACTAGATCTTGAGTTTTATTTTATTTTATGGATCCCCTTTTCTTGCTAAGAATCCATTTATTGTATTTTATCAAAGTCTTCCTTTGAAGCAAAAGGAAAATCCTTAGCTGAAAATGCAGGACGACTTTCCTTGATTGGCTCATGTGTCTCGCTAGTTTCAGCATCATCATCTATTTCCTACACATGGACCTTTTCCATTGGCACATTTGGGAGGCAGCTTATTGTCCCGTCATTCATAGGCACATTAATGTAAGTTAGATCCATTTCTAAGGTGCCTCCCAACATTTCAACAAACATCCCGGACAATGAAATTCCCCATACATCCAGGACATCCACTACTATAATATCCATGTGGATCACTCTCTCGAGATATCTTCCAAGGCATACATCAACATTTTCAACTACCCCATGAGTGGGTATGACCCTGGATTCAAAACCACACACATTCCTATAAGGTCGTGTCGCCTTTAGGCCTAATTTATCCATAACCTTCAAATACATCATGTTAGCACCTGCTCCTGAATCAAGCATACAATTGTTAAGGCATTTGTTATTAACCAATAATGTCATGAAGAAAGGTGGGTGTCCATCATACTGAACCCTAAAATGGTCTGCGTGTAACATGATAGGAGGGTCCATTGGCTCATCTGATACTTAGAAAAAAATTTCGAACCTTTCTTTTATAGATGGGACCTTGATGACTTCCCTTAGTGGAATGGTTACATGCATTTTTTCCAATGCACCTTCAAAGTCAAAATTCAAATCCACCTTTTCGGTTTTGGGAGGATTTTTAGGAAGAAGTATGTTCATAGATGGAGGTCTTGTTTGTGAAATTACAGGCCTAGTAGATAGAGGTTGGTTCATTCATTTTTTACTAGTGTACACTTGGAATTCTTGCTTCTTCAACTTTTTTCTCGACTCTTGGTCAAGGTTTTTTATCGCCTCCATCCTAGCCTTTCTGGTTGCTTCCTTTATGCCCTCCTGATGTTCTTCAAGTGTGACATTAAGGAAATATTGAGGACTTTCAATGGTGTGATTGAAAATATTCACTTGGTCATGTTCACCATTGTTCAGGGGACCCTCATGCTCCCAATGCGAGTCTTTGCACTGTAAGCACCAAGGGTTTTCATCTACCATGTTTTCAGGGGCCAAAATATTAGGAACTTCTTGATCATTTTTTGGTCTAAAAACTTGATTTCCTTTCTGGAATTTTCCTCTGTAAGGAACCCTAGGACCTTGTTGTTGAACTCTTTCTAAGTTGACAATCCTATTCATCCTTAATTCTTTGGTTTTTACCATGCCATCTATATTCAAATGTAGCTTTTCTAAGCTAGCACTAATATCTGAGGTAGGTTCAACGTTATGGACTATCTTAGGTTTAACATCCATTTTGACTCTTGGGGCATAGAAAGGATCAACTCTAGAAGATGATAGATTGTATTCAATCCTTGTAGCTACCTCTTGGGATTCTTGGTTTGTTTTAGGGGATTTATCTCTTAGGATAAAGTCCATCTATCCTATAAAGTCTTTGGTGTAAAGAAAGAGAAGGAAAATATTTGAAGGATGATGGATCATTGGCATCTTTTGCATTAAGTTTTCAATTTTATCATGAAATTCCCTAACGGTTTCATTATCTTGTTTTGTGAGGTTATTCAGCCTTATCAATAACATGTTGGGGTCTTCCTTGACACTCCACCATTTGAGGAATATTTCCTCTAATTTATCCATGGTTTTAATACTAACGTCAGGGAGACCATTGTACCATCATCTAGCGCCATCATGAAGGGTAGCAAAGAAAACTTGCATAGCTAATTATTTAGCATCATCGCTGATGGGATGAAGCTGAAAGAGGGCCCAAAAGTTTCTCATATGATCCTCGACATTGACTACATCATTACCAATGAATTTAGGAAACCATTTCTCATACTTAGGGGGCATTTGCCTAAGGTATACTGGTATGTTTGTCATGTCTAATGTTTTGAAGAGCTTGGATGACCATTGTTTCCAGCTATTAACTTGATTTGGATCAATAGTCTGAGTTCTTGCACTAGACATTGTGTTTAAAGGAAGATTGCCTCAAAATAATGATTTTACTTTAGGAGAGTTTCGCAGAGGTTTTCTTCTAAAGGACTTGGGAGGGTTGGTATACCTCCCTGAGATTTGTGGAGTTGCCATATAATTTTCTTGAAACTATAAAAGGGATGAGGGGATCACCCTCAGTGGATTCATGAGGTAAGCTTTGTAAGATAAAGGATTCTAAGGAAAGGCTTACCGAAAAGTGTCGTCTTTGAAGAAAATTGACTCAGTGTTCCCCGACAACGGTGCCAAAATGTTATCACACAAATTGTACTTTCCCAAAGCCAAAAGAAAGTGGATACTGAATTGGCGTAACAAGTAGGATGACCTATCACTGTCACCTTAATATGATGCCTCTTTCTATTTAGGAGTAGTACCCCAGGGGAGACATCCCCAGTGACATGGGGGTTTGAGAAGGCTAAGGTAAAAGTTATAAGAAAGTACCACCCCTCTCACAAGTCACTCTGATCAAAAGTTTTAGGATTTTATTGAGATGAAGCAAAATATAATTTAAGTGTATCTGCCCAGAACAAGACAACAAGTAGAAAAGAAATGTTGTTTGCAAGTACCATATGATGTCAGTGCTTCATAAAACCATGAAATCTTGAAAGATAAACAAGATGATGTAAAACTGAAGCAATATAAATATTTATAACAACAATGTATATTTAGCAACAACTATGACAAGTTATACCTCAATAATGCTTTAAGAATGACAAGAAATAATAGCCTTAAATTGTCAGAATGATAATGGTTGTCAAAATAAATTATGACAATATCTAATCAGCTTTTAATATTGCTTTTAGGATGAATTTGTTGCTATTATAGATGGTTGTAGCAATATTTTTCAACAACAACAAATTAGTTAGTGAGTTAGTATAATTTAGAGTTAGTAAGAGTTAGTAAAAGTCTTAGGGAAGATGGTTTAAGAGTTTTTTGGTCAATCAATCACTTACGAGTGGACTAGTGCCTTTTAGGGTAATGGAGTCAAGGTTAGCACCAACAACTCTTAGAGGAAACAAAAAATGATAATAGGTAATCTAAAGGGATGGGTGAGATGATTGAGGTGTTAGTAACCTAAGGCCTCAATATCTAAACCCTAGAAGGAAAAAATGCTAAGAAGTAAGTAACCTTAGGCCCTAGCAATTTCCTTCTTCCTTAGATCAAAATTGAAATAAAATATACGAAGCTAATGAAGAAATGCTACTAGAGTGCTACAAAGGTAGGGCTCTAGTGTATTCTTCGAAAGAGATGTTTTCTAGCAAATTCAAGTAGGTGGAAAATTATAAGGAAAAGGATAATAACATATGCTTCTACCCTAGGGTTTCAAACTAGCAATTTCATAATCTTAGAAATGAACAAGAAAATTTACCATAACCATTCAAAAATAAATGAAGAATTGCAACTTTACTTACTTCACCAATAATAATCTAGAAACAAAACCCTAGTTGAAGACTTTCCACCATGAAAATGCCAAAATACACCAAGAATAGCCTCTCCAAGAAGTTGCGTACCACTTAATTTCATCCAAATACCCTTAAAGAGGGTCAAAATTTCGACCTCACACTTGTGTAAATGAAAGATGATGAAAAATATAAGAGATTTGTCTCTTATTTATACAATGATCATGACCTTTAATTACAACTTAGGTCAGAAAAGGCCGACATGGCCAAATTACATCAAAATTATAGTTTTTACATAAAGTTAAAGAATTAAACCCTAAAATGTGCAGTAGAGGTGACGTCATGCCATCCTAGGGTGACATTGGGCCTCATATGTGGGATTTCAGGCTCCATGAGAAAAATGTTAGGCCTTCCAAGGCCTCCGGATGATGCCACACATGCCACTTGGCACACAATTGCATTCATCATGTCCATCTAACATTGGGTGACGTCATGGGCCTCCTAAGGCCAATGTTCAGGGGGGAGAGAAAGATACCCTTAGGTCCAGGCCTGCCAAAGTGTCTCTAGTGGAACGTCCTTCTTTTTTTCTAATGCAATCCTCTGGTGTCTCTCTACCCTTGGCTGGGGTCACAACATCCATCTAGTGGGATTTTAGCCCCATTGAGGTTCAAACTAATCATCTCCCAATATGTACCTATCCGTCGGGCATGGTCCTACAACAAAAACAAGTACGCCCTCCAGGGGCTCATAAGTCACAGGGATCGTAGCAATGTCAATCACGTCTAATAATCAAATTACCGAAACATGTGCATCAAACCCCCCTTTACCCAAACAAATGCTCAAAGACATTATGCAGTTTAACAAGCCATGTTTGGAGAGGGTCATAGGATGTCCTATTGGGCCAATCCTCCTCAAGTTTGGGGTGTTTCCTAGGTGAAGGATAATCTAGGTCATGTAGGTGTATGAAATGGTGTATGGAATGTTTGGGAAAGGGGTGCAATGATAACAGGGAAATGTAGGTCTTACATGTGGGTGCATATGTAGAGGGAGACTTGCACCTTGTCATGGACGCCATTGTTTCCTATCCCATTCATGTCTTTTATTCTTTGTCTTATTGCTTTTATTTTCAAGAGAATAGTTGGGGGACAGATTGCTAGCATGGTGACGAATGGTGGCAGCGTTATCCACAAGTATTTCATAGAAATGAGAAGGTTGGCTCGTGATGAGACCCCCTTTCCCTTGGTTATGACACCAAGAGCCATTATCTTGGTTTGGTGACAAGATAGATGGTAGTGTCATACCACTACATGCCTGTGGACCTAATAGGTTGTCTCATGATCAAACCTCCTATCCACCAACTAGATCTTGAGTTTTATTTTATTTTACGGGTTCCCTTTTCTTGCTGAGAATCCATTTATTTCTTTCTCGGGAATCCCTGGGTGAAGCATATCAAGGTTTCATTTTGGATTTTAATTTTTTCTAGCTACTTTTACCCTCTGGGCCTTTATCCCCTTCTTCCCACAAGGTAAGGTACAACTTGTTATCCCATAACCTAGGGATAACTAAGGAGATTATGTCTCGACACCAATAGGTCCTAGACATGGACTACCGAGAGCCAGATAGACTTGAGCATGTCCTTGGAGGGCCCATCCTTTCATTCTTCAGTGCCTCCACTTTTTCAACAACAGTAGTATCCATCACCTCGGCCTGCTTCTATAACAAAAATGGATCTTTCTCCATGAGGTAATGAGTCCAGGTATCATGGTATGTGTCACTCTGATCCTCAAAACCTTTGAATATGTGCGTTTAATTATTTTTTCTTTCTAACGGGTGCTTGGATCTTATGCGTTTCCACTTGACCACACCTGGGGGGAATGATAGGATGCCTTAGTAAGTTGGTATCCATAGGGTTTGAGCTTCCACTGGGGGGATTCATGAAACATCATTGTTCGCTCCCACCATACTTACCACTTTTCATCTTTTTCCCACTCATCCATCCCATTACACTGGTCCGAGATTTGGGTTGGCCAAATATATAAGGGTTGTACTTTACCTTGTTTGAAGAAGGGGATAAAGGCCCAGAGGGTAAAAGTAGCTAGAAAAAGATAAAATCCAAAATAATGAAACCTTGAGATGCTTCGCCCAGGGATTCCCGAGAAAGCAATACAAATATTCTCAACAAGAAACAAATGGACCCATAAAAATAATAAAACAAGACCTATTTAGAGGATAGGGGGTACCATCATGAGCCAACCTATTAGGTCCATGGGCATGTAGCGGTATGAAACTACCAAAAGTTGGTCACCACGCCAGGGTAGTGTCTCTTGGTGGCATAACCAAGAGAAAGAGGGTCTCATAACGAGTCGGCCTTCTCATTTCTATAAAATTATTGTGGGTAACATTGCCACCACTGATCATCACACTAGGGAAGTTTCCCCTAACTATCCTCTTGAAACAAAAAGAAATAATAATAAAAGATAAAAGGCCTTAATGGGCTTGGAAACATTTGCATCCATGACAGGTGCAACTCACCCTCTTCGGAGGAACCCACGGGTAATCCATACATTTCCTTGCTATCACTGCACCCCTTTCCCAAACATCCCTTGCCACCTCATCCACACAGATGGCCTAGTTTTGAATCCTCCTGGAAACATCCCACATCCAATGAGCATTATCCCAATAGGATGTCCTAGTGTTCCCTTCAAACTTGGCTTGTAGATTAGTATAATTTCTTTGAGCACTTGTCTGGGTAAAGAGGGTTTTATGCACATGTTTAATAAACTTGATGATTAGATGTGATTGACATTGCTATGATCCCTGTGACTTATGATCCCATGGAGGGAGAATCTGTTGATGTTGTAGGGCCACACCCGATGGATAAGTACCTCAATGGATAGGTACACATGGGGAGATGATTATTTCATACCTCCATGGGGCTAAAATCCCATGAGATGGATGTTGATACCCCAACAGGGGGAAAAGATAGATCAAAGGATTGCATCACAAAGAGAGGAGGATGTTTCACCAGGGGCAGCTTGGCAGGCATAGAACCAGGGGGGTTGTTCCATTTCCATCTTGATGTAGGACTTATAAGGCCCATGACGTCACCTAGGTCACCCATGATGTCATCCAACATTTTGGGATATTTTGGAGGTAGTTATGTGTCAAGTGGCACATGTAGCAGGTTCCTGAGGCCTAAGAAGGCATAATGTTTTTCTCTAGGAGGCCAACATTTCCCAAAAAGGGCCTAACGTTACCCTAAAAGGGCATGACGTCACCTTATCATCTTGTTTTGGGGTTTTATTATGACATTTAATGTAAAAACTAGATATTGTTTGTAAATGGACATGTCGGCCTTTATGACCTAATTCTGGTAATTAGTATTGTATAAATAAGGGTAAATTACCTCTTATTTTAGATCATCTTTCACTCAAACTTAAGTGAGGTCTGAAATTTGTGCCTTAATTAGGGTTTATTGGCTGAAATTTTAGGCGCATCTTTTGGAGGAGGCTTAATTTGTTTTTCTAGGCATTTTTTTTGGTGGAAAATCTTCAACTAGGCTTATTGCTAGATTATTCTTGGTGTATGTAAGTGAATTTCTACAATCCTTCTTTGCTTTGAATGGTTATGGTGTATTTACTTTGCAATTATTCCAAGATTATGAAATTTCTAGTGTAAAACCCTAGGAGAACAAGCACATGTTATTATCCTTGACTTAACAATTTTTCACCTATTAGATTGTGTTAGAAACCCTACCTTTGAAGCATTGTACTAGAGCCCTGCCATTGCAGCACTCTAGTTCCATTTGTTTCATCAAGCCATTAATTGCTTCAATCTTGATCTAAAGAAGAAGGAAAACCACTAGGGCCTAGGGTTACCTACTTCCTAGTAGTTGTTTTCCTTCTAAGGCTTGTGAAATTGAGGCCTTGGCTTACCAACACCTCAACCTTCATCCTTATTAGTCCTTAGTTCTTACATTATCATTTGTTTTCTTAAATTTGTTCTACGCAAGAGACTCCATTAACTCTAAAAGGAACTGATTTAGACCTTAAAATTGTTTGATTGATGAAACCTACCCTCAAATCTTTTACCTCAAGAAACATACTAACACTTTCTAACCCTAGAATAGCTTGACCTACTAACAACATTGTTTTTGTTACTAAAGTTAGCGAAAACCATTAGATGCAGCATTAAAAGATCATAAAATTTTTGAAAAGGCTAAATTATACCTTGTCTTATGTTCTTCTATCAAATGCTAGTGTTATGATTTCAATGGTTAATGATTTTAGGTCAGTTTGAAGCTACATTCAAGACATTTCATGCAAAGTATTTCTCTATAAAGATTGTTGTTATAAAATTTATGTTTACTTCATAATATTCAACTAATTTATTTTATTAAGAAAGTCCATGGCTTTATGAAGTGATAACCAGCAAGTGTACTTGCAAATATATAGTTTTCTTGTTGCTTTGTTCCGGGCATGTACACTTATGACATATTATCTGTTCATTGGTTATTAAACCAGACTTTATGATTGGTGGTGACTTGAGAGAGGGGATATTTACCTAGATACTTTGACTTTTCCTTCTTAAAACCCCAGGTCACCAGGGATGTCTCCCCTGGGGCTACCACCCTAAATAGAAAGGGACATCCTATTGAGGTGACAGTGATAGGATAGTCTCTTGTTACACCAATTTTCTTTCCTTTACCTTTTCTTCTATCAAAGTACAAATTGTACGATAACATTTTGGGATCATTTTCAGGGAACACTGAGTCAATATTCCTCAAATGACACTTTTTCGGTGAGCCTTTATCCAAAGAAATTTCCTTACAAGCTTACCTGGTGAATCCACTGAGGGTGATTCCCTCTTTCCTTTGATAATTTAAAGAAAATTGTTTGGCAACTCCACTAATGAGGAAGCCAACCATGACTTCTCAATGGGACCCGTGAAACTTCAAGCCTTTAAACATGAGTAAAATCCCAGGGTACCCTCAACAAATGCCCCCGAAGTACGAAAAATGGCTCCCTAGATTCACTGGTAGTGATTGGGAAAGATTCGACTATCACATGGGTGATTTTTGGGCTTTCTTTTGACTCCATCCTGTTAGCACTGAGAATCACCCTCAGACTGCTAGAGGATAAGCCCAGTACCCATTAAAAAATTTATGAGAAAAGTCTTAAATGTGGTGTCAAATGGATAGAACTGAGTTCAACAATGTCAAAACACAGGAAATTCTGGATGAAGTGCATCAACAAAAGAGATCTTGTTCTAACTTAGGTCAGGGTTTTGAGGATTAGTGTGGATGGGAGGAAGACTTAGTAAGAAAATGAAGTGAATCTACCACTAGCTTCATGCTATTCCAGTAGACAAAGAAGAGAAAATCTTCAGATACAAGAACTTCTTAAATCCAAGCAAACAAAACTCTGAGAAAGCTATAACAGTATAACAATCAAACATCCATTGGCATACGAATACAAAACATCATTTGAATCCTTCAATGACAGTTAAATTTCAGAGTGAGAGAGATTAAGATGGAAAAAATAAAGCTAACCTCCATTAAACAAGATTTCATCAGATATGATACATCAAAACCAGAGTAGGCTTTGTTTCATTAACATCACTAAAAAGGTCTTTTACCTCAACCATTCGAGCCTGAAAAATTAAATCAATTTTAAAAGGGTGGATCAACAAGGAAGAGAAAGAAAGGTAGAGGGCAACAAATTGTCAGCAGAAGCATTCTAGTAGGCATGGAGTCAATACATCCTACAGATAAAAGCAAATCAATCTCATATCTAACCAAAAGGGATATAATTGAGGGATGGATGTATAAGAAAGATAAAAAAAATAATAATATCATCAAGCAAAGATGCTCTCTACAAAAATGACTTAAAAGATAACTAGAATAGAGATCATGAAAGGAGGCAATTACTACAAATCATTTGCATCTCATGAATCTCCTGCCTCTTGAACAACCATTGATATTCAATGCCCGCAATTCCATTCAAGCAATGTGACAAGATAAAATGATAACAAAGAACAAAAAGTCTAATAAGAAACTCTCATGGATCTCTAATGGTGGAAATGCTAATTACAACAAGCCCTCGGGCTTACAATTGAGCAACTAAACTGCTCCTCTAGCTCTTTCCTCTCTTGGATCATGAATCCCACCCTTCTCCAAGAGCTCCCTCCTCTATTAAATAGAAAATAGAATCCAAATATACTTAGGAGGCTGAATCCCATATATTTCATTGGATTCTAAGCCTTGGATATAGGTGGCAACAGTCAAAGAGACAAAACTCTAACAAACTGCTAATTTTCAAGAAATTGTTGGAAGTCATTAATAAATTGTTTCCACCTCACTGCATAAGATATTTAATGGAGCTATAAATTAATTCCAAGTGTCCCTTGACATCTAACTGATCCATGAGAATCCATTCGAACCCTTCTTGACAGGTGGAAACCTCCCAACAAGGAGAATATCCAATCAACTATGCAAAAACAAAGAATTTGCTACACATTTCGCATCGCATTGGTGTTTTAATTGTTTCTCTCAAATTCCAAACCGGGTCAGGCGAAAATTTGGTCAGCAAGTCAACAAGAATATCATCTACCTCCACAAAAGATTTCATAAAAACCCACTTCATCGTTTTGGTTTTATGATCAAATTTGTAACAGTAACCGCTATAGGAAATTCCATAGTGCCCTCCTATAAAACTGCTCTGCAGATTTCGTAGCACCTTTTATGTGTCTGGCTAGGTGATTCCATAGCACCTTTTCTGTGTCTGGCTAGGTGATTTTGTAGTGCTTTTGGTAGCACAACTACAGAACATTATGTGTAGACGATTCAGTAGCGCCAAGTGCTATGAAATCTGTGTGTTTTTCTGTGTGATGCAACAACTCTTCAAAAACACAAAAAACCTTAGTTGATGGATTAGGAGATTGTAGATGCATATAATAGGTGCAATTAAAATATTTCCTTAACACTTCAAGTTTGCAAAAAATAATCACCATAAAAAATGGATCATCATCATCTCCAATTTCCCTCTGCCAGCCAATCTGCAACAGATTTTGCAGCGCCTGTCCAAACTAGGAGTAGAATTCAAATGTTTGATAAAATAGTTAGACAACTTTAATGACCAAATCTCAATTATTTCCTTTTAAACATGGATGTTGAAAATAATGAGATCAACTGACACCAACTTCATAAATGCAATAATGGTAATGCAGGAAGATGCACTTAAGATGCGCTATGAAATCTCCTGATTCATCGATGTTGTGAAATGACCAAATTTTCTACTGCATATTTTTGTGCTAACATTTGGCTCCATGGGGGATGACATGATTCCTACGAGCTACCAAGAAATTGTAGACCAGTGGCCTTATCCATGTTCATCATTGTCCAGGAAACCTATATGCCTAAGAGTGCCTTCTCTCATTATTTGAAACTGAAAATATCACATACTGAAAACAAAATCACTGCAAACAAGAAGCTCGAGAACCAAGCTTTATTCTTCCTACTCCTACTCTATCCAATTACCTCCTCTAGATCAAGTAAAATCATGCTTCCAATGAATCCATACAAGAAATTGATTAACAAGCCAAACTCTTTATATGTGTTTCAGCAAAATGAAGACTAGAACATAAATCAACACTTGATTGTAAGTTTGATTTTCAGATTTATCATGAAACGAAGACTGAAACCTTGAATCCATGAATTCCTCCATATAGATAGAAATCGGATCATGAAAAGAAGAATAACTGAAATTATGACAATAAAAGGTTACATCAGCCTGATATTGTTCCAACTGAAGATCAAATATTCTCAGCATATTCTGTTTCCCATGGAGGTTGCCACTTTCATCTATCTGCAAATCTGAACATGGTTGTAGACTGATTTCACTACTAGTCATAGGTTGTTTAATGTTGTCTATAGATCCATGATGGTTGATTTCCTCACAATGTTATTCCTTAATGAATGAAGAAAAAGGATCTATAGTATGGTCTTGAAATTCCTTCATATCCTCATCAAAATCTGATTCATAGTTGTCATACACCGATTGGTTTCTCCTTAAGTCAAAAAAATATGATGTAGGGATCTACTCTTCTTCATCTAAATAATCATCAAAAATAGGTTGTTAATGGTCAGTATTTGAAACAACTTCTTCATCATAATTCGGGCTTCTAAATACATCTGTTTCAAGAAAAGAAATATCTTCTGCATTTTCTTCATAAGAGCAACAAACAAAATTTCCATCTGATGTAGATGAACATGGAAGAGAAAGATATGATTCCCCATCCATGGCATCTTCTTCATCCTTAGATCCTTCATGAGAATCAATTATATCCTGAACACAGTCTTTATACTCCTCACAATAGCTATGACAAATTAACTTAGAGGAATAAAACTTTTGACAATGAATATTGAAAGCAACATGAAACTCTTTGAGTGAAGAAATGCTAGAAGTTTCAAGGGACTGATACCAAATACGAACATCTCCTTGAAGAGAGTACATAAACAACTTCATATGTATGTCTTCGTGTTGGATGTCAAGTTGTTGCATCAAATCATGAAATTCTTGAACATGCTCAACAGGGTTGTCATTATCATCTTCATAAAATCTAGGCAATAGATCTTTCCATTCATCAATTTGAGGCATAGGATGTGGATAACCAGTTATGGATGAGAAATTGAGTGGGCCAAACCTCCTGGCCAGGATAGCCTCCAAATCCATTTAATTTGTCTCATTCCAATGGAGTCACCAATAGATTTTGAACCCATGGTGAATGTGCAGTCTTGAAGGTGTCTAACTTTAGTCACCATATATGATATGAAAATGATAAAGACTTGTATTCTTGAAAAATATTTGCAAGTTTTAATTCATGTGTTCAAATGCAAATGGAACAATTTTGCAAACACAACTTTTATATAAATTACACATTCAAGATGCATATAAACAACAACAAATAATAGTGAACAGAAAACACATAACACAACAAATGATAAAGGAGTTCACCCCTCTCTTGGGCTACATCTCCTGGTCCAGCTTCCAATGGATCTTTTGTATTATTTGCTAAAAGTGCTCAAATATGTGCTTTACAATGCTCAAAATTCCAAATAGATGGATCCAATGGATTTAGAACGTCAAAAAACCCCTAGCTAGGCTTTTTCGACACCTCGTTTGGCCAAAAATTGAAGAAGATAGGCTTCTTGGAAGTTCCCCTTCAAACTTGTTGTCTCTGGATCGCCAAAATGCACCTCTTGCTCCTCAACCTAGCCCCCACGTGCATATATGTGTTAAAACTCAGCACCAGGTGCAACCACACAAATGGTGCGAACTGTAGGATGGTTACACGCTAGCCCCTAACTGCCTAGGACCGTGGGCATGTGAAGCACCATATGACCGCACACAAATATACAAAGGGCTACGTTTAAAAACCAAATGGTAACGGTCGAGGGCGTGCGCCGGTGGTTCTATACACATACACATATGACCAGGGCTCATACGAAAAGGGGCTATGGTTAAACATGTTGCACTGGTGGTTACATTGCAACGTATATAACTAGGGGCCGGGGCTAAGCCTCGGCCCAGACCGCGCCCATTTCAAATCTATTCAAACTTAAATAATTTTTAAAAGGTTATATGTTAAGAACCATGTGGGTGGCACATCGATTGGGTGGCCATTCCCAAATATTTTCCCCCTGCCTGGAGGTCGCGGGGTTGAATCCATTCAACAACATAAATTTTAAACCAATGCCAAGGTGACATGTGGCGGCCACTGAGTGGACCATGTGTCAGCATTTCATTCGCCACCAATGACACGTGTCATATGCCAACTCGTCCACAATCCTGCCAATCAACACCTGCCACATGTCATACGGCCCTGCCACATGTTGTACGGCTCTACCACGTGTCGTACAGTCTACCACGTCAGCATCCGTACGGACTGTACAGTCAGCACATTTTTTTTTGCTTGTTTTTTGTTTTGAACAAAATGCGATATCTCTCTCATCCGACATCCGTTTGAACCCAAACGAGTTGTGTTGGGTTCATGATGATTAGGCCTATGCTTCTGTTCGATTTCAAGTGATTCCGAGCACTTTGAATTTTGAGCAAAATTAGATCCCCTAGATCACACCTCCCCATTGGAAAGCTTTTGTACCTCCAAAATACTATTTTCAGTCTATCTGAAGATGAGGATATAGTTCCCTCACCTTTCCAAACTCAATCCACTTGGATTTTCTTGGATTTGTGCCTTTAAGACCAACTCGAAGATATTCCACATTTCCTCATTTTGAAGTTCTCATTCTCCTGTCAAGGATTGTGTCTTCATGCAGTTCTGTAAGATATTCTGGGGAGAAATCATCTATAGAAGGAATCTGAAC